>JARYGA010031380.1:0-44905 GCA_030545235.1 Helianthus tuberosus
CTCCTTGGGGCGCACCAGTCCTTTTCGTCAAAAAGAAGGATGGGTCATTCAGGATGTGCATCGACTATCGGGAATTGAATAAGTTAACTATCAAGAACCGCTATCCCCTGCCTCGCATTGACGATTTGTTTGATCAACTAAAAGGTGCTACATGTTTCTCGAAGATCGATCTACGCTTAGGCTATCACCAGTTACGCATTCAAGAGGAGGATATACCCAAAACCGCGTTTCGCACTCGATACGACCATTACGATTCGTTGTTATGCCTTTTGGTTTAACCAACGCACCCGCGGTTTTCATGGATCTGATGAATCGCGTGTGTAAACCATATCTCGACCGTTTCGTCATCGTATTCATTGACGATGTCTTGATCTATTCCAAATCGAAGGCCGAACACGCGCAACATCGACGTTTGGTACTCGCGTTACTCCAGGGGAATCGACTCTATGCCAAGTTCTCTAAGTGTGAATTTTGGCTAGAGGAGGTTCAGTTTCTGGGTCACATTGTCAATAGTCAGGGTATTCACGTCGATCATGCGAAGATTAAAGCAGTTAAGAGTTGGATTACACCTAAGAACCCGTCTGAAGTCCGTTCTTTTCTCGGACTAGCGGGCTATTATCGACGATTTATCGAAGGATTCTCAAAGATCGATGTGCCGCTTACAGCCCTTAAACATAAAGACAATCCTTTTGTTTGGGGAACTGAACAAGAGACTGTCTTTCGAACCCTCAAGCACATGCTTTGCAACGCTCCTGTTCTCACATTGCCCGACGGAAATAATGATTTCATTGTCTATTGTGATGCTTCCAACCTCGGTCTTGGTTGTGTTCTTATGCAGCGGGACAAGGTTATAGCTTACGCATCTCGTCAGCTCAAAATCCACGAGAAGAACTATACAACCCATGATCTCGAGCTAGACGCAGTTGTTTTTGCATTAAAGATTTGGCGACACTACCTGTATGGTACCAAGTGTACGATCTTCACCGATCATAGGAGCCTACAACACATCTTTGATCAGAAAGAACTTAATATGCATCAGCGCCGATGGGTAGAACTTCTCAACGATTACGACTGTGAGATTCGTTATCACCCAGGCAAAGCAAATGTCGTTGCCGACGCTCTCAGCAGACGGAGCTATTTGCTCAGCATTCGTAATGTCCAAGCCCGATACGACCTCGAAACCCTCATCCGCGAAGCCCAGCATGCCTATTTTAATGAACGCACTTTGAAGAAGGAACGAATCTATCACGATGGAACTCATCTAGTGAATAAGCCGAATGGGATATTCCATTATCTGGACCGAATTTGGATTCCTAAACGGACCGATTTGCGAAAGATTTTGATGGAGGAAGCCTAAAAATCCCGTATTCTATTCATCCCGGTGCCGACAAAATGTACCAGGACCTTCGCTACAAGTACTGGTGGCCTGGTATGAAAAGGGATATTGCTCTCTACGTTGGAAAGTGCCTGCCTTGTGCAAGAGTCAAGGCTGAACACCAAAGACCCTCTGGCTTACTCGAACAACCACCGATCCCTATGTGGAAGTGGGAGAGTATAGCTATGGACTTCATAACAAAGCTTCCGCACACGTCATCAGTTCACGATAGCATCTGGGTTGTTATTGACCATTTGACAAAATCAGCTCACTTCTTGCCAATACGAGAAGACTACAAGGTAGAACGATTAGCCCAAATCTACACCAACGAGATCATTTGTAATCATGGGACGCCTCGCGACATCATCTCTGACTGTGATGCTCGGTTTACCTCGCGACTGTGGGAAACGTTTCAAACGGTTCTCAGTACATCGCTTAATCTAAGTATCGCATTCCACCCTCAAACCGACGGCCAGACTGAAAGAACGATTCGTACTCTTGAAGACATGCTCCGTTCGTGTGTCATAGACTTCGGTGGCAATTGGGATACATACCTGCCGTTAGTCGAATTCTCGTATAACAACAGTTATCATTCAAGCATTCAAATGGCACCATTCGAGGCGTTATATGGAAGAAAATCTCGATCGCCTATTGTGTGGCACGAGATCGGTCACTCGCAATTAACCGGTCCCGAGCTATTGCAAGAAACGACAGACAAAATTTTCCAAATTTGAGACAATCTAACGAAAGCTCGGAATCGTCAGAAAAGTTACGCCATGTCACACCCCCAAAATCCACACGCGGAGTATCACCGCCTGGAGGAGTGACTGACCAGGGTCAAGCCACCAATCATATTGAACATTGTAAGTAATAAATAAAGTTCAATTCAACAATACGAAAGGTGTTCAAAACAAAACATAGTTAAGTGTTTAGCCAAAGCATAAATGTGAAAAACCCAACATAAGTATTAAGTTCGAAATGTTATAATGTTTTTAACATGGCACCCGATGTCTATGTCCCACAACAACCGCGCCTCCCTGTGCAAGCTCCATGAGTACCTATCGACCTGCAAGGCATGTAACAGCGAGTCAACAACAAAGTTGAGCGAGTTCACAGTTGATTGTTCAGTTATTGAGTTTGTTTCAGAAATCATAAGTTCGTTTCATAACCATGTATTACCCAGTATCCTTAATTTCCCAAAACCTTTTCACGATATTTAGTGGGGGCTTCCCATGTTGTATGTTACTAGACTAGTCGTATCCATAAGTGTCATTCCCAATCCGAGGACAGTGTTAAGTATGAGTGTACGTAGGTTTTACGTATGTGCCCTTCCCAATCCGAGGACAGTAGTAAGTATGAGTGTACGTAGGTTTTACGTACGTGCCCTTCTCAATCCTAGTACAGTAGCAAGTATGAGTGTACGTAGGTTTTACGTACGTGCCCTTCTCAATCCGAGGACAGTAGCAAGTATGAGTGTACGTAGGTTTTACGTAGGTGCCCTTCTCAATCCTAGGACAGTAGTAGGTAGTCTAGTAGTGTTGATAATATAAATAGTTATTCAATCCCATTCCCAACCCACCGGGAATCCCATGCCTTAGGAGTGTGAACTCACCTTGGTTTGCTCGGTATGCTAAACTATGTGCTCACAAATAATCAGTCAAGTCCTATAATTATACACGTATGCGAAATCAGTTTATGTTGGTAAAGTTTCACATGCAATCTATATCACCAAATGTACTTGGCAGTTGACATCATGCACCACTAAAACAGTTAATCAGGTTCACATAATTCATGCTTCACATGGTTGATTACTCTGTCTATTCTATCCATATTATCCATTAACATACTTAATGACGTTAATGGGTTTAACGAAGTTACCATACTTAACAAGATTAACACACTTAGCATAGTTAACACACATGGCAGAGTTAATCAGAATTAGTAGAGTTATCATACATAATGAAGTTAACATGCGTAACATAGTTAACATAACCCAGTTAACATACTTCACATAATTGACATACTTAACACAGTTAATACTTAACAGGGTTAACCACTTAACAGAGTCAATAACTTAACGGAGTTAATGTGTCCAAGCATTCGACGAAATCACTTGGGATGAAAACACTTCTGGCGGCGAAATCACCCAGCGACGAAATCACCAAGTGTTTTCGTCGACTTTCCATTTCCATCGGGGAGTGCTTTCGTCGGCTGGGGTCATGGCGAAAACACCCAGTGTTTTCGTCTGGTTGGTGTTTTCATCTCCAACAGTTACGTATTCCAAAACCCTAACAATCATCCAACAATCATTCAATCGGACCAACCATGTAATCATATGATTTACCAAATCATTATACAATCCTGATTATCATTCAATTATTATTCAACCATCAATCATCTGCAAGTTGTTATGATCATCAAGTTTTTGTCATATTTTTAACATAAAAACCCTAATTTGCTAGGCATATCAGATCATCAATATCAAATCGAACATGGACAATATGCATGACACAACCGATCATACATCAGATTAAGGATCCCTATCATACTCATCTATTCAATTCACAACCAAACCACATAATAGTTAACACATGAAATCATAGTGGTTTTAATACAAATCAGTAGTTGATCACTAACCTAAGCAGGAGAAACAATGACCCAGTCGATGCAAAAAGGCTTCAAGGGTTTCACGGTTGCCGTCGCACAAAGATAGAGGAAGAGAAGGTGAGAGGTGTCTAGGGTTTACTAATTAAAACTCTAACGTAAACGGTTAATATCAAAACACTGTAATTTGCTCGCTACTGGGCCGAAGCCCAGTCCCGTTTTCGCCGGCATGCTCTTAACGAAAACACTAATGTGTTTTCGTCCAAGAGTGTTTTCGTGAGGAGGGGGATTTCGGGTGGGGGTTTTCGAGGGTGAAGGGTTTTCGGCAAAGGCTTCATATTGACAACAATAAACATACTAATATTTTGCTCATACAACCATATATTAACAAACATACAAACATATATCAACAAATACACTTATGTTGCACATCAAATATATATATAAACACACTTTGCAATATGTATTAAGTTAGGTCGAGTAGAGACCTTGAAAACTCGGGTTGTCACAAGCCGATAGACGACACAAGCCCCTTGAATTTGACGTTGGTGACTACGTACTCCTAAAGGTTTCACCTTGGAAGGGTGTGGTCCGATTCGGCAAGAAGGGAAAGCTCGCGCCTCGATACGTTGGACCCTTTAAGATTCTGGAAAGAATCGGCAAAGTGGCTTACAGACTCGAACTACCGGAGGAACTTAGCAACGTACACCCGACTTTCCATGTCTCAAACCTCAGAAAGTGCCTTGCCGAGCACGACTTATATGTTCCGTTAGAGGATCTACAAGTGAACGAAACATTACACTTCCTGGAAAAGCCTGTTGAGATCATGGATCGCCAAACCAAGCAACTCTATATGCTATTATCAAACTTGTGTGCTCACCTTTACACTATGTGTATTGAATTTTATTTTAACGTATGTGACAGGTGCTTAGGATGCTTATCTGCTAGGAAATTGAGGCTAGAATAAGGTCTTAGAGGCCAACAAATAGTTGTCTGTACAAATGAAATCTGAGTTGTCGGAACAGAACTATTTGCCTAGATTTTGTCTGTAATAATTTGTTTATCTATTAAGACATGGTATGGGACATGTTACTTTAAATTAATTGATAATGATAATTGTTATGGAAACTTCTGGACAATCTGTTTCGCTCAGTGCCATACCCCGATGTCTCCGCCATCGGTTGGGGTGTGACACCACCCCCATACCTTCTTAGTTCTCTCCAGCACACATTCACGCCCACTTCAACCCCTTCCCACCCATGTCCACCCCCACCGCCACTGTTAAACGCAAATTCCGACCACCCTAACAATCTTTATGTTTACTGTTATTCATCGTCTCCACCGCTACTATCGCATCATATCTGATTGTCCTGCATGATTCAAACGTTGAATACAAAGCTTCGAAGGAATCTGCACCCATTGCTGATTCAGATGGCGTTCACCCTGTGTCTCGACCGAGATGCATATATCGTAATTGGATGAAACCATCGCTAACGATCAATTGCCGAAATCTAAAACAACTTAGATCTTCGTCGTCATTCCGATTGAACCAACGCTACCCTCGATATTTTCTCGACGACATCTGATTCAGCGCCACTCTGTTGATAGGTCTAATCGGATTCCACTCAGGTCCGGCGTCATCCATGCCGCAAGCTTAAGAAGATGATTCTGAACCCGAACAAGAGGTCCTACGGAAATTATATGATTTTATCCGACAAAACAACTAGCGTCGATCTAGAAACAATCGGCAATCAAGTTCCGACGAAGTGGCTGGAGTTTAAGCATAAGTGGAGTCATCAGGTGAATGGTGGTGGTTTTATAAGTTAGGGTTAGGAGATGAAGAAAAAGGGAAGGTGCCCCACTTTTTTCTATATAAATAATAGTGGTGAGCCCCACTTGCCTTTACAAATGATTAATTAATGTTTTATTTTTTTAATGAAGGGTAATTTTGTCTTTTCACACCCATTTAACTGAGAAAACTAACCCCCATCCACGTTAGGGACTCTCCGAGAAACAAGTGTGGAAAAATTGGGGATTAAGGTTGTAATTTTAGAAATTTGGGGACTATAGGTGAAATTTCAGCAAACCACATGGACTATCCGGGCATTTTTCTCAGCAGCATATGTATATCTTCTTAATCGTCTTCCTACATAGATTCTGGAACACAAAACCCCTTTACAAACACTAGCAAGTCAAGTCCCAATTCCCCATATCTTAACCCTACTACCACGTGTCTTTGGGTGTACTGTGTTTGTCCACATTCCCAAGTCCGATAGGAACAAACTCGGTGCACGTGCAGAAAAAATGTGTGCTTGTAGGATATGGTACTCACCAAAAGGGATATCGGTGTTATAATCCTATTACTTGTCACATCCATGTCACCAGGAATTGTGACTTCTTAGACATTTATTTTGATCACCAATCTAGTTTTTTAGGGGAGAAAGTTAGGGAATCACTAGATTGGTTAAGTACTCTAAGTTATCTTGATGTTGTTCTAGAAGAGCAAGTAGAAGAAGCCACTGAGTCTTTCAATACCAACGTAGGTAGGGCTCACAAACCAGTATACACAACCAATTAATCTACCTGTGATGATGTCCAACAAGAGGTACATGAATCTCAATCTAATTTGAATAAAAATACTAGCCATAAAGATTTTTCAGTTCTAGAAACTAAGCCTGGAGCACCATAGACTCGTGTCTTACCTCCAAGGAAAATAGAGGTGTGTCGGCTGCTAGATACTCACCAGAGCATGTGTCTTGATCTTCAAGGTACCCCGTATATACAGACATGGGGAGAGTTGCTGATGTTGCAAAAGCTTTTTCTGTAACGCTTCTTTCAGAAAATATTCTAAAGATGGCTCAAGAAGCAAGTAAAAAAGTTGAATGGCAAGAGGCTATGATGACAGAAATGAAAACTTTTACAAAAATGACACATGGGAAAAATGTGTGTTACATGTAGGAAAGAAACTGGTTAGTGGCAGGTGGGTGTTTATCGCCAAGTATAAAGTTGATGGAACTATTGAAAGATATAAGGCCATTTTGATAGCTAAGGATACACTCAGACATATGGCATCAAGTACTCTGAAACATTTACCCCGGTTGCCAAAATTGATACAATCATGGTGTTATTTTCTGTTACTGCAAACAAAGATTGGCCTCTACACCAGTTTGATGTTAAGAATGCTTTCCTACATGAAGATCTAAAAGAAGAGGTATATATGGAAGCACCACCAGGATTCTCTAATGAGTTTAAAAATGGGGAGGTATGCAAACTTAAAAGAGCTTTATATGGGCTCAAATAGTCTCCACGTGGGTGGTTTGGAAGGTTTACATTGGCTATGAAGCGATATGGGTACAAACAAAGTAATGCTGACCATACCCTATTTCAAAAGGAGGGGATATCTAGTTATTTGCCTAATAATCTATGTTGATGATGTGATCATAAAAGGAATTGATGAAGAAGAAATTGCTTTACTTTGAAAGAATCTCTTTACAGAACCTTAGAGGACTAAAGTATTTCCTAGGAATTGAAGTTCTTCGATCAAAAGGAGGAATTTTCATTACCTAATGGAAATATATACTAGACTTGTTAGCTAAAACAAGTATGGTAGATTGCAAACCAAGTGACATTTCAATGATGGTTAACCATAAACTCAAGCTCATTGAAGAAGCTAAGCTAGAAGATTGAGAAAGGTACCAAAGGCTGGTGGGAAAACTAATCTACTTGGCCCTTACTAGACCAGACATTGCCTAGGTTGTTGGGATTGTAAGTCAATTCATGCACCAACCTTAGTCAAAGCATATAAAAGCAGTTATGAGAATTATATGATATCTTAAGGGTACTTCAAGAAGAGGTATAATGTTCATAAAAAGTGGACACATGGATGTTGAAGCTTTTACCTATGCAATTGGGTTGGAAATCCAAATGATAGACTGTCTACTGCACGATTTCTACCTTAGTTGGAGGAAACTTGGTCATTTGGAGAAGCAAGAAATAGAAGGTAGTGTCTTTATCCAAGGCAGAATCAGAATTCAGGGGCATTGTGAACGGAACCACAGAGATTCTTTGGCTGAAAAAATTGATGAACGAAATTGGTTTTCCACTAAAGCTTCAACTCAGTTGATGTGTGATAACAAAGCTGCAATTAAAATTTCAAAATATCATGTTCAACATGACATAACAAACATGTTGAAGTAGACAGAAACTTTATAAAAGAGAAAATTGAAGATGGCACGATGAAACTTCCTTTCATAAGGTCTGAAGATCAGTTGGTAGATATTCTAATGAAAGTTATTGGAGCAAAAACGTTTGAAGAAGTGTTGTGCAAGTTAGATATTGGAGCTCCCAATATCAACTTGAGGGCGAGTGCTAGAATATTCTAGACTTATTATTATAAGAAAACAATTCTCCTTTAATTAGGGAGTAATATTTTCCATGATTAGGATTTCATGTTTAGCTTGTTCTTTCCTATTTAACATTGTGTCTTATATAAGTTTTGATATAGAAAAGAAAACCTAACTTTCTCAAGTCTTTGTTAACTGTGAACAAGGAAGGTTGTTCGAAAAAAAACAAATGTCATCGATAGAGGGACAGCCGTCTTAAAGGACGGGGTCGACATCAGTTATTAGGTTAAAAAAGCAACCATATAGGAATTAGGGAGAATTGCATATATCTTCTTGTAATGTTAAATTATTATTTTGGAGAATTGCGTACTCCTCTTATAAAAATTATTAATTGAATATTTACCTAACCTAAAATCAAAATTGCATATATCTCCTCCCATATTGAAAGTTCACTTAATGAATATATATATATATATATATATAATTTATAAGATAAAAAACCTTTGGCATCGTTGTTCGCTCTCTTGGCATTGCTGTGAAAACCGATTAGATTTTCTATAACAACCCTCCTAAATATTTCCGACACCCTGATAATATTTAAAATGTCCCAATATGTCCTAAAATACACCCCGTATACGTAAACGGGCCCCGAATACCTCTATTTTATTAAAAATTAATTAAAAACAAGATTTAGTGGTCTCTCGCGGGGCGCGTAGCCCTTGGCTACTTCCAACGCGGGCCGCGACTGCCAAGACACCAGGCGAGCCCCGAGGCCGCCACGTGTCCTATTCGTGTTGAGTCTATTGGTCAACTCAGCAACCCTAGGGCCTACCCTAGGGATCCTCGCGGGCCGCGAAGACCCTAGCCGAGGTTTACGCGGCGCGCGACAGGAGGCGAAGGGACACTATATATAGGTGCATTCGGCTTCAGTCTCCAGTCGCTCATTCCTTTCTTTCTCTCTTGAATTTCTTAAGTGTAGAAGTAATTCTCGGGTATAATACCCCCCTAAATAACGAAGTTCTGCCCCGTTGTAAGTATCATAACCCCGGTTACGTATTAGATACGCTGCCCGATTGATCCAGGGTTCCGTAACGGATGTCGTGGTTCTACTCGACGTAGTCGTTGGAATGCCGTCTCAGGGAGGGTATTGCTAATGTAAATATTGGGTTATTATACTAACACGTGTGCATTTGTGTAATTATAGATAATCACCAGAAAACCTTTAAAGAAAACATAAGACAGCAATGTGAGTAATCTCCTTCTTGTGAACCTTTTTGCAAACTATTTTTACAAAACTTTATTTATTTTAAATTATAATTAGCAGTGATTGAGTCTTTGTAATTCTTCAATTACTGCCGGTATGTTGAGGTTTTGTATACAAAATGTGGAACACGTTACCATTGGACAACGAGATAGCCAATGTGTAATATGACCCACCAGTCAGGATTGACAATACTGAATGAGTAATTGTGTAGATGTAAACATTGTAATCGCTCTCAATACTGTTAAAAGATAAAACTCTTCTTGACTAAACTGGGATTCATTCACCAGTATTTCCCACTGACAAAATGTTTTTAAACGCGTTTCAGGTAACAAAATGTGAAAGCCAACTAGAAGCCAGCTGGACAGCACTGAAGGCTTGGAAAAGTGGCTATAAAAGTTACCTAAATAAAAGAAGATGTTTTACTCAATAAAATAGAGATGATATCTATAAATCAGTTGTAATGAAAACTTGGATTTTATCCCAAGATATTTATTTATATAAAATATGGTGTTTTACTCAGATAAAATATTTCTTAACTACGGTCCTGATGTAATTTCCGCTGCCAAATTGATAAACACCGATACCACCGAAACTGATATCTCGCGGCCGCCCGTTCTCGGGACAGATAGGGGGCGGGGGTTGCGCAGAAGGTGGTATCATAGCTAAGCCACTGATTCAGCCACAGAAGTGTTCTGCTAACACCAAGATATTATTCAAAGTGTTAGGAAATAAATTACGAAAATACGTGCATAATTGTATAATATTGTTATGTGTTATTTGACTATTTGTTAGTTTACAGTATGAGCGACCAAGGACCTTTCGACGCCTACCGTCAGTTGTCCAGCTCACCTAGGAGCGAAGGCACCTCTTCACAGCCTGCCCTCTCAGGGTTTTCAGGTGATAATGAAGATGGGATATTCGTGTTTAAGGCTCAGTCTGAAGAGTCATTCTCTCCTAAAAAGAGAGGATGGTTCAGTAGGGGAGCACATGAGGGTAGAAAGAGAATGAAAAAGTTGCAAAACCAGCGAGCTTTAGCAGCCGCTAAAAGAGAAACAGATGCTCACACACAGGATATGCTCAATTGGATTTTAGCAAACTTTCATATCCTAGCAACCACAGCTGCAGACCCTAACCTGGAGCACCCCAACCATTACCGATATTCCCCACACAGCTAATGGAAATCGAGAACAACCCAGAAAATCAAATCCAAATGCATGATTTTAACCCAGAAGAGATACCTAGGGTACCAGCACCCAATCCCTTAGACCCAGATTATGACCTGTGGTTGGATGACAATAAGGATTATGTGCAATGCTACCCAATACCAGAAGACACACCTATGCCAAACCTAGCAGCCTACCCAGGTTTGGACCCTCTAGATCCCTACTATGATAGCGATAAGTACATTAGGGAAATTTTAGAGAATCCATACCCGTACCAAGAACCCATGCCCCAGTTTCCAAACCCAGTCCCAGCACCTGCACCCCCAATGAGTGCAGAAAATGTGCAAGAGCTCCGAACCTTCGGAGAAGAGATTTTAGAAAGTAGCGAGAGGATGAGGCAGGTCAGAGAGCGACTCGTCTGGAAGTATGACGAGCGCAATATGGAGTTCTGGATGAACCCATATCAGTAAAGGTGATGGTGGAAGTAGTAATAATAATAATATAATAATATATAATATGTGTGTATGTTTGAAAAAAAAATATATCTAAATCATAGCTACGGATGCCTACTAGTAATGTAATTTCAATTTCAGTTGTATTGTAATATATATATGGATGCATAGTATAAGAAAGAGTAAGTCGCAATGTTCGACGCTTTTGATCAATATGCGTGTCATATGATTGGTTGTGTTAAATATTATTTTGTGATATTAATATGTGGTAAATGTTTAAAATTCAGATGGCTGACCAGGTGAATCAAGAGAATCCGGATAATAACCCAGAAAACCAGAATAACGATAACCCGAACAATGATAATAATGGAAACCAAGTGGATAACAGTGCCATCCAACACATAGTGGCACAAGGAATAATAGATGCGATGCCATATATTATTCAGACAGTTGGGGAAGCTGATAATAAAAGTAACCGTGATACTAAACGACCCACTGAACCAGAAAACAGCGTAAACAATGGACCTATACTTCAAGCGCCCATTCCCAAAAGAAGAAGAACCATGCCTTATGGTTGTTCTTATAAGGAATTCTGGTCTTGTAAAACAATGGAATTCTCGGGCAATGAAGGGGCCGTTGCGTCTCTACGCTGGATAGAAAAGACTGAGCCTGTCTTAAAAATAAGCAAGTGTGCTGAAGAGGATAAGATAATGTTTGCCTCCAATCTGTTTAAGAATTCAGCACTAGAATGGTGGAACACTATCCTCCAATCTAGGGGAAGTGATAGGATTTACAATATGGAATGGGAGGAATTTAAGAACATGGTAGAAAGGAAATTCTGCCCTCCCAATGAAAAAGAACAGATAGCAAATAAGTTCCTAAACCTTAGAATGACTGGAGTGGATAGTAAGGGATACACTACGTTATTCTTTGAATATGTTAGAATAGTGCCAACCCTTGCATTACCTGAACCTGTATTGATCTCCCGTTACATTTGGGGATTAATCAGTGAGATTAGACATGTAGTCAAGGCAGCTAGACCTCAAACTATAGAAGAAGTTGTAGAACTAGCAAATACATTGACTGGTGAATTAGTACGTACGCGAGAGGAGGACCAGAGAAGAAACCTAACTCAAAGGCTTACCCAAGAATTTCGCTCTGGAAATTCCAACCGTGGGAAAAGTGTAGGTTCTACCTCTGCACCTTATTGCAAGTATTGCAAAAGGAAGCATTCTGGAAGATGCTCTATATATTGCAACTTCTGCAAAATATCTGGACACAAGGAAGAAGACTGCAGGAAGAAACCTAACAACAGGATATGCTACAACTGTGGAGAACAAGGTCACATCAAGCCAAACTGTCTGAAACTAGCTCCAGCTGCAAACAACAAGAATACCAAAAATGCTAGAGCATTTGTTATGACTGCAGAAGAAGCCAAAATGATCCCGGATGTGATTGCCGGTACGTTTTTAGTTAATGATGTTTTTGCTAAAGTATTATTTGACTCTAGTGCGAACCAAAGTTTTATTAATACTTCATTTTGCAAACTTCTTAATCAATCATTAACTAAACTCCCACAAGAATGTCTAGTAGAGACAGCAAATGGAGAAACCATTAGGATTTCTGAAATCTTACAGGAAGCAAGAATAGAATTTTTAAATCAAAAGTTTAGTGCAAACCTTTATCCAATGAATCTGGCAGGATTTGATGTCGTATTAGGAATGGATTGGTTAATAACCAATAAAGCCAGTATTTTATGTGATCAAAAGTCAATTTAAGTAAATTCACCAAAAGGTGAAAAGATCACAATTAAAGGTGATAAACCGTCCAGATCCACAAAATTCATCTCTGTGATGAAAACAGCAAGTTATATAAGAAAAGGATCATTGGTGTATTTGATTTCTATAATCACTAACACTAAAGGAAAAGAATTAAAAGATATTCCAGTAGTATCTCAGTTTCCAGATGTGTTTCCAGGAGAATTACCAGGACTACCGCCAGATAGAGAAGTTGAATTCAGAATTCATCTACTACCAGGAACAGCACCGATTGCCAAAGCACCTTACCGTTTGGCACCTGCAGAAATGCAAGAATTGAAGCAACAATTAGACGAATTATTGGAGAAAGGATTCATACGACCAAGTTCATCACCGTGGGGAGCGCCAATCTTATTTGTCAAAAAGAAAGACGAATCGATACGTGTGTGCATTGACTACCGTGAATTGAACAAAGTCACGATTAAGAATCGGTATCCATTACCAAGAATTGATGATCTGTTCGATCAGTTGCAAGGAGCTCGATTTTTCTCAAAGATCGATTTACGCTCAGGATATCATCAATTAAAGGTATAGGAAGAGGACACTCCTAAGACCGCATTCAGAACAAGGTATGGCCATTATGAATTTATTGTCATGCCATTTGGTTTAACCAATGCCCCAACTGCATTTATGGACATGATGAACCGAATATGTAAGCCATATTTGGATAAATTCATAATTGTCTTTATAGATGATATTCTTATTTACTCTAAAAGTAAAGAGGAACATGCAAAGCATTTGCACGCACTCTTAAGTTTATTGAGAAAAGAAAAACTTTATGCTAAGTTTTCAAAGTGCGAGTTTTGGTTAGAACAGGTACAGTTTCTTGGACATCTAGTTAATCATGAAGAAATTCACGTGGATCCCACTAAGATCGAGGCAATTACCAAATGGAAAACCCCTGAGTCACCAACCGAGGTTAGAAGTTTCTTAGGATTGGCCGGTTATTATAGAAGATTTATTCGAGATTTTTCTAGAATAGCCATTCCTTTAACTAAGTTAACCTGTAAATCTATTAAGTTTGAATGGGGACCAAAACAGGAAGAAGCCTTTAGAATTCTTAAGCAAAGATTAACCAACGCACCCAGATTAGCGTTACCAGAAGGAACTGAAGACTTTGTAGTCTATTGTGACGCTTCTAAGTTAGGTTATGGATGTGTGTTGATGCAACGCCAAAAGGTTATAGCTTACGCATCTTGACAACTTAAGAATCATGAAGAGAATTATTCAACCCATGATTTAGAATCAGGAGCTATAATTTTTGCCCTGAAAATTTGGAGATATTACCTTTATGGTAGTAAGTTTACTATTTTCACAGATCATAAGAGTTTAAGGTATATTTTCGGGCAAAAGGAGTTGAATATGAGGCAAAGACGCTGGATGGAGATACTTAGTCATTATGATTGTAATTGTAATATTCAGTATCATGCAGGAAAGGCAAATGTAGTAGCTGATGCTTTAAGTCGAAAGTATCATGAAAAGCCAAAAAGAGTACGTTCTCTTAAATTAAATCTACAGGTAGATTTAAATGAACAGATTAAAAAGGCACAAGAATCAGTAATAAAGGATGATACTGAGAAATTAAAAGGAATGATTAAAGAATTAGAACAAGGAATAGATGGAATTTGGAGATTCCATAAGAAAAGAATGTGGATACCTAAATTAGGAAACCTACGCCACCGTATATTAGAAGAAGCCCATAAGTCTAAGTATACGATGCATCCTGGAAATGATAAAATGTATCAGGATTTAAGAAAGAATTTCTGGTGGATAGGAATGAAAAAGGATATAGCAGCTTATGTTTAACCTGTTCACAAGTTAAAGCCGAACATCGGAAACCCTCAGGTTTATTGCAGCAGTTAGAAATGCCAGTATGGAAATGGGAATTGATAACAATGGATTTTGTTACCAAATTACCCAAAACAAGAAAGGGTAATGATACAATCTGGGTGATTGTAGACAGGCTAACTAAGTCAGCTCATTTTCTACCAATGAAGGAAACCTTCAGTATCGGACAGTTAGCTAAATTATATGTAAATGAAATAGTTTCATTGCATGGAATTCCCTTATCAATTGTTTCTGATAGGGATAGCCGTTCTACCTCTCATTTTTGGACAAGTTTCCAAAAAGCCATGGGAACCAAGTTAAATCTAAGCATAGCTTATCATCCTCAAACGGACAGACAAAGAGAAAGGACAATTCAGACAATGGAAGATATGCTTAGAGCTTGCGTAATTGATTTCGGAGGTAATTGGGACGATCACTTACCGTTAATAGAATTTTCTTATAATAACAGTTATCACACAAGTATCAATGTTGCACCATTCGAAGCACTGTATGGACGAAAATGCCGAACCCTAGTCTGTTGGGCAGAAATTGGAGAAAAGCAATTATCTGGACCCGAATTAGTGCAAGAAACAACCGACAAGATCATCCAAGTCAAGGAACGACTGAAAACAGCACGTGACAGACAAAAGAGTTATGTTGATAACAGACGAAAGCCATTGGAATTTCAGGTAGGAGATAAAGTATTATTGAAAGTTTCTCCTTGGAAAGGAGTAGTCAGATTCATCAAGAGGGGAAAGTTAAGCCCCAGGTATGTTGGACCTTTTGAAATTATTAGAAGAATAGGACCTGTAGCCTATCAACTACAACTGCCAGAGGAAATGGCAGGAATACATGATGTATTTCATGTATCTAATCTCAAGAAATGCTTAACTGATGAAACACTAGTAGTACCTCTAAAGGATATAGAGGTAAATGAACAATTAAAATTTGTAGAAAAGCCTTTACAGATAGAAGATAGGAAAATCAAGAACCTCAAACACAAGAGATTAGTTCTGGTCAAAGTAAAATGGGACTCCAAAAGAGGACCAGAATACACATGGGAGTTTGAATCAGAAATGCAAAGAAAATATCCACACTTGTTCCAGTAAATCTCGAGGACGAGCTCTAAAACAAGGTGGGAAGGATATAACAACCCTCCTAAATATTTCTGACACCCTGATAATATTTAAAATGTCCCAATATGTCTTAAAATACACCCCGTATACGTAAACGGACCCCGAATACCTCTATTTTATTAAAAATTAATTAAAAACAAGATTTAGTGGTCTCTCGCGGGGCGCGTAGCCCTTGGCTACTTCCTACGCGGGCCGCGACCGCCAAGACACCAGGCGAGCCCCGAGGCCGCCACGTGTCCTAGTCGTGTCGAGTCTATGGGTCAACTCAGCAACCCTAGGGCCTACCCTAGGGATCCTCGCGGGCCGCAACAGGAGGCGAAGGGTACTATATATAGGTGCAATCGGCTTCAGTCTCCAGTCGCTCATTCCTTTCTTTCTCTCTCGAATTTCTTAAGTGTAGAAGTAATTCTCGGGTATAATACCCCCCTAAATAACGAAGTTCTACCCCGTTGTAAGTATCATAACCCCGGTTACGTATTAGATACGCTGCCCGATTGATCCAGGGTTCCGTAACGGCTGTCGTGGTTCTGCCCGACGTAGTCGTTGGAATGCCGTCTCGGGGAGGGTATTGCTAATGTAAATATTGGATTATTATACTAACACGTGTGCATTTGTGTAAATTATAGATAATCACCAGGAAACCCTTAAAGAAAACCTAAGACAGCAATGTAAGTAATCTCCTTTTTGTGAACCTTTTTGCAAACTATTTTTACAAAACTTTATTTATTTTAAATTATAATTAGCAGTGATTGAGTCTTTGTAATTCTTCAATTACAGCCGGTATGTTGGGGTTTTGTATACAAAATGTGGAACACTTTACCATTGGACAACGAGATAGCCAATGTGTAATATGACCCACCAGTCAGGATTGACAATATTGAATGAGTAATTGTGTAGATGTAAACATTGTAATCGCTCTCAATACTGTTAAAAGATAAAACTCTTCTTGATTAAATTGGGATTCTCTCACCATTATTTCCCACTGACAAAATGTTTTTAAACGCGTTTCAGGTAACAAAATGTGAAAGCCAGCTGGACAGCACTGAAGGCTTGGAAAAGTGGCTATAAAAGTTACCTAAATAAAAGAAGATGTTTTACTCAATAAAATAGAGATGATCTCTATAAATCAGTTGTAATGAAAACTTAGATTTTATCCCAAGATATTTATTTATATAAAATATGGTGTTTTACTCTGATAAAATATTTCCTAACTACAGTCCTGATGTAATTTCTGCTGCCAAATTGATAAACACTGATACCACCGAAACGGATATCTCGCGGCCGCCCGTTCCCGGGACAGATAGGGGGCGGGGGTTGTGACATTTTCAAGTTCCATGTCCCCTACTGTTAATTCTCTTAGCATGCTAGTGATTGGATCGCTTGCAAAGCGAACCGAGTCGACTGGCTCGTTTTCAACCATGCGAAATCGAACAACGATATTTTTGATCCGAGCATTTTTCAATCGAGTTTAAGCATAGAGAAATTTGGACAGGGTTATTAGAACAAGATAAATTAAAAGACGTGTCGTTTAAGGGCGATTCCATTTTTCTTTCTTTATTACAGCTTCGCGACTACATTACAGGTGCGATTCTACGTGTTAGAAAATTCAATTACAGCCAAGACATGCGCATTGCAATTATATTTGTTCAATAGTCCTTGATTACAACTTGTCGATTACATCTAATAAAGATCAATTCTGTTGTAGAGGGGAGGGGAGGGGCGAGGTGCACAAAAACCATACCCGTAACTAGACCCGGCAAAAAAACCCGGAACCGATTTTTTTAATTTTCGGATAATATATAACTGAAACCAAAACCAACCCTACATGCCGGGTATAGATAGGGTATGCATTTTAATCTAAATACCTAGAGCGTTGAACCGATCATACGAGATTAATATCCGAAACCGGATAGGAACCGGAACCGAAACCGATTATACCTGCCTATACGCAATACATGATTCTAATATCTATTTATGTTAGGTCCAAAGTTTTAAGATTATCTTTATTATAGTCTTTTATGTTTATTTGGTTTAGATTATGACTTGGGCTTGGGCTAGGCCATGTGGGCCAATGGGGTAGAGGCTCATATATATAGTCATGATTAGATTATTAGTGGTAGAGCTCTCCATTTTAGCAATAATGTAATCCCCAAAGGAGAACCTTGTACTAGACAATCCTAGAGATTGTGTGCAAGGTTCTCGAAGATCGTACCAGACAGTCCTTGAGACTGTGTGCGATCTAAGCAGCGGCACTAAGTTTTATAATGAAAATTTTCTTTTTGTTCTTTTGGTTTGATCTTATATTTCGCGTTCGATTGAACCGTTGAGTGATATCACGGGTCATTCGGGACTAACAAGTGGTATCAGAGCCATTGAAGTCTTTCAAAGGCTCGGTTTTGATATCACTCGAAGAACGAGAAGAAGTTTTGCACAGTGTCGGGGGATGTATGTTCGTAAATGGACAGATCTCCGGTTCATGGAACCTGGTACATTTTGGTCGCCGGAGGTGAGTTATGGAGGTCCGTTGATGATGGTGTCGGCTCGACGACAGTTGAGTAGAGAGAGATCAGGGGTTAGAAAGTTGGTTGTCGAAGATAATGACAGTTACAGAGGTCCGAAGAAGATGAACAGTGATCGGTGTTTGCACGGTGGCTGTCGGAAATCGGAGATAAACGGGGACGGAGAACTCAAACAGTTGCCGAGAAGATGACCATGTGACAACCCTCACTAAACCAGGTATCCGTACGACTTAATCAATAATTAATTACTGCTTAATTACTGTGCTTGCTTGAACTTGTGAATAAACTGCTACTTGAATACTGATACATGTACTTACTTGCATCATACTTTAC
The DNA here is from genome assembly GCA_030545235.1 of Helianthus tuberosus. Lineage (NCBI taxonomy): Eukaryota > Viridiplantae > Streptophyta > Magnoliopsida > Asterales > Asteraceae > Helianthus > Helianthus tuberosus. The sequence continues at coordinate 18,834 of JARYGA010031380.1, forward strand.
TTGCTGTCACTACATTACTTACATGCTGAACCTTAGTGACAAACATGATGCACAAAAAGCACAGTAGCACTATAACGGATAACCTATTGAACATGCTGATAAAGCCAGCATCAGGCAAACACTGCCTCTAAGGCCTGTAAGAGCCTGAAATGTTTTGCTACACTAGTGGTGAGTGTAGGGATATAAGGGTTGTAGAACTGCGTCTCTAGGAATAAGTTACAATGACTGGATGTGCCTAAAACGTACTCTAAGTACAAAATTCAGCACTTTACATAATAATTCAGCTTTTAGCTAACTAATAAAGTGCCAAAACATGAGAAAAATATTACTAGACACTTTCCAAAGTGTCAGAAATGAGTTGTGTCACTAAAAAGGGTATTAACGACACTTTAAAGCTTTGTTAAGCACTTTAATGGATTACTATCCAACTGAACAACCGAACTATACCCGGGACATGAAAATATGGCCATAAACATTATTGGTCTTTTTCTGAGCCAGTTAGGGTCCCCGAATACCCTAACACCCGCTATAAAACACTACACGCAACTAACCAAGTTAACTACTTAACTAACCTACTTATCTTAACTAGTAGCTAACTAATACTTGGAAACAAACTAGAACCCCCCCCCCCCATGGCCGATTTCGGTCCACATGTAACTAGAACAAGTACCACTTTTGATTATTATATAACCTCTTGTCCCATATCTAGATGACAATAAATCCATTGGATTATAACACTAAGTATTGCCTATAAGAACTTGGTAATGCACATAAGAATAATCAACACATAACACCACACAAAAACTCTCCTCTCTTGCTCTCTAAGTCTCGGCCGAACACCCCCCTCCCCTACATCCATTTTCGAGTTTAGTTCATTCCATTCCAACATCATACAAGCTTCAAGGATCACGTATTAGGAGGCTTGGTGCACTCGGAGTTTGAAGGACCTCTCTCTCTAGCTTTTATCCACCTCATTTGCGCGTAGATTCTTCCCTAGCCTCGAGCTAGTGGTATGATGTTTAAATCCCTATCTTGAACTAATCTAAAGCGGTTAATATGTGGTGTAATGATTAAAACTCGAAATCTTACAAAATGGTGCATTAAAGTCTACTAAAAACATGAAAAATGATGGTTAAAAGCTCACTAGTTGTGTAAATGTTGTAGTAATTGAAATTTGTGATTATTGAGACCCGATCTATGTTGTGGTAGCTCGGATCATCACTTAACCCGGTTTGGTCATGATCACGAATCATGACATATGGTTGTTTTGCATAGAACAAGGGTTAAAGGGTGAAACTCTACCACACGCGAATCATGAACTTGTGTAAAAATGTTTTACTTGTGGAATAGTGTTTAAAACTAGCAGATCTACGTATCTGCAAGTGGTATTTTCAAAGGACCAAGCGTCAAAGAAATCATGTTTTCTAAAAATGGATCTTACACTAACAAGAATGGTTTTTAGAACACACAAGTGTGTAAACACATGTGTAACACAAAGTTTCGACAAAATAGCTATTTTTGAAAAAGATGACGAGAAGTTGTAAAGACGGAACTTCCATAAAAACGAGGTTTTTACTAAATCGGATAGTTTTATATAAAGATCCACTAAAAGTAATGGGATTTACTTCATAGTTTGAATAAATCACAAGTTCATGAAATTTTATGCGATTTATATACATATTTTGACTAGTTTGTGATTTGAACATGGTTTTGATTGAATAAGAAGATTGTTGGTTTGATTTATAAAAGAAAATGATACGCTTGAAGGCGTGGCCACCTCCAGTTACAGAGGAAACTCTGGCGAAATTTTTCTAAAACCTAACACTTAGAAATATTTTCACTATAAGTGTTAGAAAGACATTTTGACTTGTTTTCAAAATATAAGTTTCGCCACGACTATATTTACAAAACATCGGAGGTGGGATTTTCACAAAATAAAACGTGATACATATATATATTTAGTATATATTCTTCTTTCACAACATCACTTGTATAAGTGTTTATGATTATTTTGTGAACTACGTAAATATTATTTTTAGAGTAAAAATAATATTACTAAGTATTATCTTGGGAAAATCACATGTATTAAAATATAATATTTTTGGGAAGAATAATTATATTTTGGAGTTAAGAATAAAATATATTAAGTGAGACTTAATAGTGTAATCCAAATTATACGAACGCACATGTATTAAATCCCCCATCCTTGGGAAGGAGAATAACTACCAAGTATATACAGAATGTAAACACGAAATAGTTGCCTAACTATTTCCCAAAAACTTAAACCATAAAGCTAAGGCACGGCCATCCGTCTAATAGAGTTAGCACGTGTAGGTCGTCATACAGCTGATTGATTTGGAGGCATACTTGGTAGAGACGCACCACTGTGAGTTCATGTCCCCCTTTTCTCTAACTGTTTTCAGTTTTCTTAACTGCGGGGGTGAAATACATGTTACTTTGATTACAAGTACTTTATACATGGTATGGTTAGCGTAAGGAGGTTTACTACTTAGATCATGTGAGTGGGTAGGAGCAATATGAGGCCATTAGTCCTCATAACGGGACCGAGGGACAGGAGCGGTAGATCTATCTGGGTGTAGCGAGCCCAGCCCCAGGCCAAACTAGAAACGGACCTTGGGGTGACTTTGTCCACATACTAATGCCGTGGCGAAATCTGCTAGGTTTGAGTCTCCCTATTTGCACTTCACATATATCAGTGGCCTTGCAAACCATTGGTGATCTCAATTCCCTTATTTGCTACATACCAAGACTATTTTTATACTCACAAAGGTTTACTTACTCACTTACACATGAACTCGCTCAACATTATTGTTGATTTTTCAACTTACATGTATTTCAGGAAATTAAAGGATCTGGCGCGGTATGTTATGTTTTCCCGCTGCATATGGGTTCCGAGGTCATCCGGGTTTAGGAAATGTGACTTTTTCCTGGACGAGTCACAAATCTTAAACTGCGTTTATTTCATGTTAATGTTTATGTTTTTCAAGACAATGTTTTATGTTATGAGGTTGTAAGTCCCTAAGACAATGTTATGTTACTCTGGTTTTAAAACTTAATCGAATGGATGATCTTGCATGATTTTATTTCATATAGCTTTGTTATGGTTAAGCTATGGTATTAAGAAGTCACACCAAATTAACCACGCTTCCGCAAAGCCAGGGTGTGACAGCTTGGTATCAGAGCTCTGATCATAGCGAACTAGGATTCCTTCTCGAGTCTAGACTATGATCACTAGGGCTCTCACAAAAACATTTTTACTGCATACCACTTAAGTCCAGATCCAAAACTTTTATAAACAAATGTTGAGCATATTTTATTCATTATATATAGGCTCAGTCTAGAAAGGCCGAGGCTCGGTCTGAGAGATCGAGGTAGTTGGCTAGTGGGACTAGGAGAATTGGCTAGTGGGACTAGGAGAATTGGCTAATGGGACTAGGAGAATTGGCTAGTGGGACTAGGAAGAGCAGTCTGAGAGGCTGGGAGGCTAGTGGGACTAGGAGAACTATTTGAATGCTTACTTGGTAACTTATGTGATTATCTGATTGTATGATTGACTGTTTGTGCATGTTTGTGTTTATGTTACAGACACTATGGACACCTCTGGCACTGGTGATTCAGACACCACAGGACCTAGACCTATAGTATCGGACGACCTAGAGTCTTCTGAGCGCGAGGTTCACACATCCGATGTTACGAGCACGGACGAGGATGATTTCCAGCCCTTCGCTTTACCTGATGGTGCTGATGAGCTCGCTGATGGCCCTTTGGCCGGGGACCTACCGTTAGTGGAGATCCCTGCTCCCATACCCTTAGCTGTTTATCCTGCCTATGATTTGCTTCTCGACGCCGACGATGATGACGACGTTGACCTATTTGATGACGAGCCCTTAGAGGAGGATGTTCAGGGCGAGGCCCTTCTTGCTGCTGGTGATCTCTTGATGATCGCAGATGCTCCCGCTGAGGAGTCACCTGCTCACTCTCCGGTCCCAGACTCTTTCGAGTCTGTGGCCTCCGCACCTTCACACACTCAGAGTGCGCAGCACTTTTCTCATGGATCAGATCCCGACCAGGCATCCTCTATTGCCCCTATTCCTAGCTTTGCTTTCGACCATGATGATGTGGAGGATTCCGATCCTGACTTTCCCCCAGGATTCGACCCAGATGAGGATATAGAGTTTATACCCATGGATCATCCTATGGAGGATCCAGTCGACCCAGTTGACCCCATCGATCCCGAGTTTGATTTTGAGATGGCCTTTGATGAGCCCGAGCAGCCACTAGACCCTGCTCCTGACCCAGTACTTGAGCATGACCCAGTTCATGCTGACGCACCTATTATTGAGCCTGTCATGGCTGACCCACCTATTGATGATCACCCTATAGATGCTCCGTTGTTGGAGGGCGATCATGTCTTTGCTGCTGATCCATGTTGATCCCCCACTCATTGCTGATGCACCCGTTGACCCTCTTGTTGTACCTCACCATGATCCTATGCCAGCCCAGTTTGATCGTGCGCTTTTTGAGGCACGGATCGACCCCCCGAGACGAGCACGCCCAGTGTGGGTGGATTCCTGCTGATGACGAGGTTCCACCTATTCCTCCTCAGATCCCTGATACCCGTCACATTGATACTTCTTTTTCATTTCCTCAGTTTACACCTCCAGCACGAGCTGGAGAAGGTTCTTCGGCTCACCCTTTTGGACATGTACCGGTATCTATCTCTGCTATACCACCGTCTGCTACTTTTCCCACTGTTTCTCCATTTCATGTGGCACCTTTTGATCCCACCAGTGAGCCGTTCCTTTGGGCACCACACTCTGCTATGCCACCGATTGACCCCTACCATTCTTTCCACATGGGGTATACTATTGAGGACGTTTTGATGTCTTTTGTCGCCCAGCACGAGGCACACACACAGCGCATTCAGGAGCTTGAGAGAGCTCAGACGCCGCCGTGTCAGTGCCAGGGTCAGACCCACTCTCCGTTGCAGCCCTCTCGACCTGTTCCACCAGACTATGCTGCACGCCTTTTTGCCCTGGAGCAGCAGGTTGCTTCATTCTTGCGTACCCAGAGAGCCATGGAGGAGGACTGGCTCCATTTGCGCCGCTTGTTTTACACTCACTTTCCCCCTCCTCCATCGCCATCCGTGTAGAGCTCTTCAGTACCGTATAGGTAGACATTGGTGAGAAGACGGCGAATGCTTTTGACTGCACAACATTTTTGGAGACTACATTATGATTCTGACTTTTGTTGACATGTATTTGATGTATTGACACTGATTCGATATAGTTTTTGGACTAGGGTGATGTAGCCCTTAGTCGACTGATGTTGTATGACACTGTGATGTACTTGTACGCTTACTATGTGGTCTCGATATATGGCAATTGCAGTATTCTCATCATATTTGATGCTTGATTTGGTTATTTGTATTCTAGGACATGGGATGTTGTGTGAGTGATGTTTGTGACATGGGATGTTGTGTGATTGATATGATTATAACATGAGATGTTATGTACTATTACTATCGTTATATACATACGCTATATTATGACCTGACTTATGTATTATAACTATGGCCTGACCGACGTAAACACATCTTTTAGAAGATGCCGCCGAGACGTGAGACACACATGCCTACCAATGAGGCGGAACTCCAGCAAATTATCGCTGCTGCCATTGCACAATACGCCGCTTCTCAAGGAGGGACTAGTGGAAGCAACTCTGGCAACACTGGCAACAACAATAATCCACCTCATGGTAATACTAAGTCATTTAGACATACCATGACCTAATTGGATATCTTTAGCAATGATGCTAATGCCAATCGTATGTTATAACGTATGTGCAGGATGTACCTACAAGCAGTTTCTAGACTGCAAACCGGTCAACTTTGATGGCACAGGAGGTGCTGTCGCCTTTGTTCGTTGGGCCGAGAAAACTGAATCTGTTCTTCGCATGAGTAAATGCGCACTAGATCAGCAAGTCACCTATATCTCAGGGCTATTCTTGGATGGAGCCCTCTCTTGGTGGAATCTGCAAGTACAGACACTTGGTGAAGCTGCTGCCTACGCGCAAACCTGGACCGAACTGAAGGAACTTATGCGCAGGAAGTACTGCTCTCGCGCAGAAATCCAAAGATTGGAAACCGAGTTCTGGCACTTGAAAATGGACGGTCCGAAGATCGCAGAATACGTTCAAAGGTTCCATGACTTATCGCATGTGGTACCCTACATGGTCACTCCGGAGTTCAAGCGGATTGAACGTTTCATTTGGGGATTAGCTCCTCAAATCATAAGCATGGTAACCTCATCCAAGCCTGCGACCATTACTGAGGCAATCGATTTGAGCGTGGCTCTCACAGAGGAGGCTATTCGCCTGAACAAGTTTGATGATGCTGAGCTTAAGAAGAAAGAGACTCACGTCGAGTCATCAGGAGGTAACAAACGGAAGTTCTCAAACTTCAAGCAGGTCGCCAGTGTGGCGGTTAAGAAAGGAGGATCAGGCACGCCAGCTCAGGTTACAGCTGGTAGTGGAAAGAAAGGAAAAGGATATCAGGGCACCCAGCCCAAGTGTAATACATGTCAACGCCACCATACTGGCCATTGTAGTGTGAAAGTATGCGAAGCATGTGGAAAGCCGGGCCACTTGAAGGATTCTTGTTGGGCTAGTGCCGGCCGGGGAGGCCAAGGAGGATTTGGGAGTAGGAATAATAATCGTGGTGGTAATCGCTCACAAGGAAACAATGGAGGAAACGGGAATCGAGGCAACTTTGCGAACCAGGCTGGCAATGCGAACCAAAACAACAACCCAGCAGGAAATGGAGGTGGAAACGGGCAAAGACTTGGATGCTTTAACTGCGGTGATATCGGGCATTTTAAGAAGAACTGCCCAGAATTAAACCAAGCCCGTGGAAGAGTGTTCCAAATCGAAGCAAGGGAAGCGCGCCAGGACCCCAATGTCGTTACTGGTACGTTCCCTGTAAATCAACGCTATGCATCCGTTTTATTTGATACTGGTGCCGATTATAGCTTCGTGTCGTTAGAGTTTAAGAATATGCTTGGTTTAGCCGCTAATAAGTTAGATATTCCCTACTCAATCGAATTGGCCAATGGGAAGTCAGTAGAAGCCAATGAAGTTATCAGAGGCTGTGTGATCGAATTGGGAGAGCGTGAGTTTGCTTTGGATCTACTACCAGTCCAGTTGGGAAGCTTCGACGTGGTGGTAGGAATGGATTGGTTATCAGGCAACAAGGCTGAGATAGTTTGTCACGAAAAGGTTGTTCGTATCCCAACCGAAGATGGCGAAACAATTGTGGTTCACGGGGAGAAGCGTGATACGCCGTTAAGGATTATCAGCTGCCTGAAAGCGCGAAAGTGTTTGCAGAAGGGATGTGTTGCCTTCCTGGCACACATTGTGGATAAAAAGGCTGCTGAGCCGAGAATCGAAGACATCCCTGTCGTGCGAGAATATCCAGAAGTCTTCCCAGAGGACTTACCTGGACTGCCACCTCAGAGGCAAGTAGAGTTTCACATCGATTTAGTTCCAGGCGCCGCGCCTGTGGCTAAGGCACCTTACAGACTTGCTCCGTCTGAGATGCAGGAACTGTCGACACAACTTCAAGAGTTGTTAGACAAGGGTTTTATCCGACCAAGCTTCTCGCCTTGGGGAGCTCCGGTCCTGTTTGTCAAGAAGAAGGACGGTAGTTTTCGTATGTGCATCGACTACAGAGAATTGAACAAGCTGACGATCAAGAATAGATACCCTCTGCCAAGAATCGATGATCTGTTTGATCAACTGCAAGGCTCAAGCTTTTATTCAAAGATCGATCTTCGATCTGGATACCATCAGTTAAGGATACAAGAGGAGAGTATCCCGAAGACAGCCTTCAGAACTCGTTATGGACACTACGAGTTCCTTGTTATGCCGTTTGGTTTGACAAACGCGCCTGCAGTCTTTATGGATTTGATGAATAGAGTTTGCAAGCCGTACTTGGACAAGTTCGTGATTGTGTTTATCGACGACATCTTGATTTATTCAAGAACAAAGGCCGAGCACGAACAGCATCTAAGAGCTATTTTGGAGCTGCTAAATAAGGAACAGTTGTATGCCAAATTCTCCAAGTGCGAATTTTGGCTACGTGAAGTTCAATTTCTTGGACACGTGGTAAATGGAGATGGAATCCACGTGGATCCAACCAAGATCGAAGCGATCAAGAGTTGGGAAACGCCAAAGACGCCAACCGAGATTCGACAATTCTTGGGTTTGGCTGGCTACTATCGAAGGTTCATTGAGGATTTTTCGAAGATCGCTCAACCATTGACGCTCCTCACGCAGAAAGATAAGAAGTTTGATTGGGAAATCAAACAGGAGGAAGCATTCCAGATAATGAAGGATAAGCTCTGCAACGCGCCAATCTTAGCACTACCGGAAGGTACAGATGATTTTGTGGTATACTGTGACGCCTCACGTCAAGGATTGGGTTGCGTGTTGATGCAACGCCAAAAGGTTATTGCTTACGCATCGCGTCAATTGAAAGTGCACGAAAGGAACTATACCACACATGATTTGGAACTTGGCGCAGTGGTTTTTGCATTAAAGATCTGGAGACACTACCTTTATGGTACAAAGTGTACAATTTTTACAGATCACAAGAGCCTACAGCACATATTCAATCAGAAGGAGCTGAATATGAGGCAGAGACGATGGGTTGAGTTGCTGAACGATTACGACTGCGAGATAAAGTATCATCCAGGGAAGGCGAATGTAGTCGCCGATGCCCTAAGTCGAAAGGAGAGGATCAAGCCCATAAGGGTTAGGGCTTTAGAAATGATTATCCGAACCGATCTTTCCTTGCGCATTCGTGCCGCGCAGAAAGAAGCTCTCAAGGAAGGAAACCTTGAAGAAGAATATCTCCGTGGGATGGAGAAGCTACTGGTACCAAACGAGGAAGGAACGTTATGTTTTGAGAAAAGGATTTGGGTTCCTTTGTTTGGAGGTTTAAGGAAGGTTATTTTCGATGAAGCTCACAAGTCGCGGTACTCTATCCACCCTAGAGCGGATAAGATGTACCAGGATCTCAAAGATTACTATTGGTGGCCTAGGTTGAAAGGCGATGTTGCTGTTTATGTGTGCAAATGTTTAACGTGCGCCAAGGTTAAAGCCGAATACCAGAAGCCTTCAGGACTTCTGCAACAACCTGAGATTCCCAAGTGGAAATGGGAACAAATCTCAATGGATTTTGTTACAAAGTTGCCAAGAACGCCAAGAGGTCACGACACTATTTGGGTAATAGTGGACCGATTAACGAAGTCAGCACACTTCTTACCTATCAGAGACAAGGATAATACGAGCAAATTGGCCGAAATATACATGAGAGAAATCATCGCACGTCATGGAGTGCCTCTCTCGATCATCTCTGATAGAGACGGAAGGTTTGTGTCAAGGATATGGCAATCCTTCCAAGAAGCTTTTGGCTCACAATTAAATCTGAGCACTGCGTTTCATCCGCAAACTGACGGTCAAAGCGAGCGGACGATACAGACTTTGGAAGACATGCTGAGAGCGTGTGTTATGGATTTGGGCGGTAGCTGGGATAAGCATTTGCCTTTGGTCGAATTTTCATACAACAACAGCTACCACACCAGTATTGGTGTCGCGCCATTTGAAGCCCTTTACGGACGCAAGTGCCGATCACCCTTATGTTGGGCTGACCCGGGTGATAGGCAGCTTGCTGGTCCCGAAATCGTCCAAGAGACGACGGACAAGATTGCGCAGATTCTTAAACGCATCGAAGCAGCTCGCCACAGACAGAAGGCCTATGCGGATCCAAACCGGAAACATGTGGAATTCCAAGTTGGAGAAATGGTGTTATTGAAAGTTTCACCCTGGAAGGGTGTGGCACGCTTCGGAAAGCGTGGGAAGTTAAATCCGTGCTACATTGGTCCTTTCAGAATTCTGGAAAGAATAGGACTAGTAGCATACAAGTTGGACCGACCTGCTGAACTCCATTCAGTCCATGATACATTTCATGTATCCAACCTGAAGAAAAGTCCAACTCAAGATACCATCGCAATTCCCATCGACGAGATTCATGTTGACGACACGCTCCATTTCGTTGAAGAACCGGTTGAGGTTACGGATTGGAAAGTAAACAAGACCCGCCGGAGCAGTGTCAAGCTCGTCAAAGTTCGTTGGAATGCCAGACACGGTCCTGATGTCACACCCCTTTCTGTGGCAGAAGCACGAGGTGTGATCATGAAAGGTTCTCATTGCATACGAAGAGTAAACATACTACATGCTCAAAAATATCTTCAAATATTACATTACTGGAAACATATGTCAAGTGTTTACAACACGAGATAACATATTGTCTCAAAAGTCACAACTTTATTTAAAGATAAACGAAGCGACATCCACGAGCATGAGTAATACCACGCGCACATCCATCCTAGTTACCTGAAATACATGTGAGTTTTGGAAAAACGTCAACATAAAGTTGGTGTGAATTCATGCAGTTTTTGTATTTCACGTTTGTATACTTTGTATGAAAACATAATTTGTCTTTTGTATAAATCAAGTCTTTTGTGTACACCACGTACTCATGTATAAGTCAAATATTTCTGTATGTATCATGTGTTAATGGGTTGCAAAGCCATTAACATGTGACACGACATAGGAAGTCACCAAACCATAGGCATTTTTCTGTAGTCGATTTACGACTGAGACACAAAAACACTGCTTGGTAAAAGAGTGGCCAACAGTGGGGATGCCCGGAACCCATTAGATCTAACCTTTTGTTCTGCGGTCTAAGTATGTACACGATTAATGGTGCTTATGGTACCCTATTCGTGACACGATTTCTCGTATCATTCTTGTATCCATCATACCATTTGTAAACATTGTAATATTTGTAACATGTATTTCACCCCCGAAGTTATAAAACTGAAAACAGTTAAAAGAAAAGGGGGAGCATGAACTCACAACTTTGTGTTCTTGTGCGTCGTAAACTTCACCGGATTTGCTTAATTAACGTCGTAACCTATACGCGTTTTCTTAATGTTAGTCACTAGACTTGTATCGCACAAGTACAGTCGCTCTCTTTTGTATTTGTATTGTTGTGTTAAAAATATTTCATATTTTTAACTACGTATCTTACTTATATTATTTCCTCTAAAATAAATATAAGTCTTTTGTATTTTGAACTTCGCACCCGAATTATGTATCTTGTATTTTGTATGTGTATTTTTATGTTTATACTCCTCACGAGTATTTAGTGTATTTTTAAGTCTTAATACGCTAGCACGTATAACACATACTATATACACTTAGCACATAAGTTGGTGATAAAATAATATATATATTTTTCTCAAAAATATATACATACTTAATATCCATCTTTATTTTTGAAGAAGTCTTCATTTCTTATCACCAAAAATTAGGGAAACCTTGGTAAATACTTTTAAACACATTTTTAGGGAATAAGTTTCTTGAAAACTTATATTTTTTTCTAAGTGTCAAAATTTATAAAAATTTTGGCAGAGTTTCCCCTAAAAATGGAGGTTTCCCATGTTTTCAAAACATGTGTTTATTTTCTTTTAAATCGTCAACGATCTCCTCATTCAACAATAACAATATGCAACTAGTTAAAATAGATATAATCGCAGAAATACATGAACTTGTGGTTTTTCCAAAATAGGTAGTATCCTTCCATTATTTTTAGTGGATCTTTGTATAGCTCAACTTTGTTTCTTGAAAGTCTCGCTTTTAAAGAAGTTACAACTTTAGAACTTCCGGTCAACATTTAAAAAATAGTTATTTTGTCGAAACTTTGTGTTACACAAGTGTTTACATACTCGTGTGTTTGCTAAAATCATTCTTTTTCATGTAAGACTCGGCTTTAGAAAATATGATTTCTTGGACACTTGGTCCTTTGAAAGTACCGCTTGTAGATCCGTAGATCTACTAGTTTTGTACACCATTTCACAAACAAAATCGCTTTTACACAAGTTCATGATTCATGTGTGGTAGAGTTTCATCCTTTAACCCTTGTTACTTCCAAAACAACCTTATGTCATGATCCATGATCATGATCAACTCGGGTTAAATGACGATCCGAGCTACCACAACATAGATCGGGTCCAAATAATCACACAAATCAATTACTACAAGTTTTACACAACATATAAGCTTTTAACCATCACTTTTAGTGTTTTTAGTAGACTTTTACGCTTCATCTTGTAAGATTACGAGTTTTAACCGTTACAAATCATTTTAACCACTTCAAAATAGTTCGAGAAGGTGATTCAAGCAACTTACTACTAGCTCGAGGCTAGGGAAGAATCTAAGCGCAAATAGGGTGGATAAAAGCAAAGTAGAGAGGTCATTCGCCTTCCGTTTGCTCCAAGGTTCCTTATATGCGACCCTTAACACTTGTATGAACTTGAAATGGCAAGATCAAAGCTTGGCAATGGTTGTGTGTTCAAGGGGTGTTTGGCCGTAGCTTCTTAGAGAGAGAGGGAGAGTGAGTGTGTTGAGTTGTGTTGGTGCATGGTTATGTTGGTTTAAGCTAGGAACTTATAGACATTTAGGATGGTCATTAACCAAGGGATTTAGTGTTGGCTAGATATTAAACACTAGGATTAAAATAATGTTTTGGAGGACAAGGTATGTTCCCCCACATGGGGACGGTTTCTAAAGAGGGGGGGGGGGGTCTTGGTCCGATTCCAACTAATTAGTTGGATATTAGTTAGGTTAAGTAAGTTAGTTAAGTGCTTAACCCGGTTAGTTGTGTGTCGTGTGTTATAATGGGTGTTAGGGTATTCAGGGACCCTAACTGGCTCAGAAAAAGATAAGTAATGTTATTAACAATATTTTTATGTTCCGGTATAGTCCGGTTGTTCGGTTGCATACCGATTCGTTAAAGTGCTAAATTGCACCTTTTTGTGTTTAATAAGTATCTTTTTATAATACTATCGATTCCCAACACTTAGGGAAATATTCTGGATAATAAAACGACATTTCTGCATAATATTTATATGTCTAAATGCTGATTTATTGCTGAATTATGTAAATTCTGCACTTAAAGTGCGTTTCGGGTGCTTTTTAGTGCTTGTTTTTGCTTTCGTATTGCATATATATTAAACCCTTGTATGTACTCTTGGGTTTTAATGCATTCTTGCTGTCGGACCTACACCTAGGCTCCAATTTTTATTGTCTGGCTGCTTTCTGCAGTTCCGTTGACACATAGTGTCTTACCGGTGAGTTTACTTAGTATTTTTGACGCAACGCTCTCGTTTGTGCATAAAGCAATATTTTGTAGTATACAACGTGCATGAATTCACTTGTTTAGTATGAAATTAGACATGGCTGACAATTAAGCACATAATTGTAGTCATTAAGCACTAATTAAAGTGTACGGAAATTATCGGTTTGGGCCAGTTGTCACAGTCTCCCCCCGTTAAAAGAATTTCGTCCCGAAATTCAGGCTAAACTCACTCTCGCTGGAGTCTTCTTGAATAGGTGGGGATACTTTTTCTTGAACTGGTCTTCACGTTCCCATGTGTACTCGGGTCCGTGCTTAGAGCTCCAACGTACTTTGACAAGTTTTACGCTGCTCCTCCTGGTCTTGTTGACTTTCCAGTCGGTAACCTCAACGGGTTTTTCTGTAAATCGGAGGGCCTCATCAATATGCACTTCATCCATCGGGATGATCACGTTTTCTTGTGTTGGACTCTTCTTCAGGTTGGATACATGAAACGTATCATGTACTCCATTAAGTTCTTCCGGTAACTCCAACTTGTATGCCACGGTACCAATTCTCTTCAATATTCTGAATGGTCTGATATATCGTGGATTCAGCTTTCCACGCTTTCCAAACCTGACTACGCCCTTCCATGGTGAGACTTTTAACAACACTTTGTCTCCCACCTTGAATTCTACCGATTTTCTATTCGGATCAGCGTAGCTCTTTTGTCGCTCTCGAGCCGCCTTAATGCGCTCTCGGATCTGCGCAATCTTGTCGGTTGTCTCTTGTACAAGTTCAGGACCAACCATACGTTTATCTCCGGCATCTGCCCAACATAAGGGCGATCGGCATTTGCGGCCATACAGAGCTTCGAACGGCGCGGCTTTTATGCTCGTATGATAGCTGTTATTGTAGGAAAACTCAACTAAAGGTAGATGAGTATCCCAGCTGCCGCCTAGATCCATGACACATGCGCGAAGCATATCTTCTAACGTTTGTATAGTCCGTTCGCTCTGGCCGTCTGTTTGCGGATGGAATGCCGTGCTCAGATCTAACTGAGATCCGAAGGCTTCCTGAAATGATTGCCAGATTCTTGAGACAAAGCGTCCATCTCTGTCTGAAATGATTGAGATTGGCACTCCATGACGTGCCACAATTTCTCTTAAGTATATCTCTGCAAGCTTTCCGGTGCTATCCTTCTCTCGGATTGGTAGGAAATGCGCAGACTTCGTCAATCGATCAACTATTACCCATATCATATCGTGCCCTCTCGGGGTCCTGGGTAATTTTGTTATGAAGTCCATCGAGATTTGTTCCCACTTCCACACGGGAATCTCTGGTTGCTGTAGTAGGCCAGACGGTTTCTGGTATTCTGCCTTAAACTTAGCACAGGTTAGGCATTTTCCAACATAGACAACAACGTCGCTTTTGAGTCTCGGCCACCAATAGTACTCTTTCAAGTCTTGATACATCTTGTCCGATCCTGGATGGATCGAATATCTCGATTTGTGGGCTTCATTAAGGATGACCTCTCGTATGCCACCATAGAGTGGAACCCAAATACGCTTCTTGAAGTATAAGGCTCCCTCTTCGTTTGGCAGCATGTATTTTAGCATACCCCGTAGGTATTCAGCTTTACGGTTCTCTCCTTTAAGAGCTTCTTGTTGTGCATCACGAATGCGTGCAGTGAGGTTCGTTCGAATCGTCATTTCCAATGCTCGAACCCTTAGGGTCTTAACCCTTTCCTTTCGGCTCAACGCGTCCGCTACAACGTTCGCCTTTCCAGGATGGTACTTAATCTCACAGTCATAATCGTTCAGCAGCTCGACCCAACGTCGCTGGAGCATATTCAATTCCTTCTGATCAAATATGTGTTGTAAGCTTTTGTGATCTGTGAAGATTGTACATCGAGTACCATATAAATAATGTCGCCAAAGCTCCAGGTCGTGAGTGGTATAATTTTTCTCGTGAACCTTCAGTTGTCTTGAAGCATAAGCGATGACTTTTTGGCGTTGCATGAGCACGCAACCCAAGCCTTGTCGTGAGGCGTCGCAGTATACCACGAAGTCTTCAGTGCCTTCGGGTAACGATAGTGTCGGTGCATCGCAGAGCTTGTTCTTAAGTAGCTGAAAGGCTTCTTCTTGTTTGTGACCCCAGTCGTATTTCTTGTCTTTTTGGGTAAGGGTCGTTAGCGGTTGAGCTATCTTTGAGAAATTCTCGATGAATCGCCGATAATAGCCTGCTAAACCCAAAAATTGTCGCACTTCAGTTGGGGTCTTGGGAGCTTCCCAATTCTTTATCGCTTCAATCTTGGACGGGTCTACATGAATGCCCTTCTCATTCACCACGTGACCAAGAAATTGTACTTCGCGAATCCAGAATTCGCATTTCGAGAACTTTGCATAAAGTTTCTCTTTCTTCAGTAGCTCCAAGATGGTTCTGAGATGTTGCTCGTGCTCTTCTTTCGTTTGCGAGTAAATCAGGATATCATCGATAAATACAATCACGAATTTATCGAGATATGGTTTACATACGCGGTTCATCAGATCCATAAAGACCGCTGGCGCGTTCGTCAATCCAAATGGCATCACAAGAAATTCGTAGTGCCCATAGCGCGTTCTGAATGCAGTCTTTGGCACGCTTTCATCTTGGATTCTCAGCTGATGGTATCCAGATCGTAGGTCGATCTTGGAATAGTAGCTTGATCCTTGTAGTTGATCAAACAAGTCATCAATCCTCGGTAGCGGATACCGATTCTTGATTGTGAGCTTGTTCAGTTCCCTGTAATCGATACACATCCGTAGTGTTCCATCCTTCTTCTTCACGAATAATACTGGAGCTCCCCAGGGTGAGAAGCTTGGCCTTATGAATCCTTTATCCAACAACTCCTGAAGTTGTGTAGATAATTCTTGCATTTCGGATGGTGCAAGTCGATAGGGAGCCTTGGCTACAGGAGCGGCTCCTGGAACCAAGTCTATGTGGAATTCGACTTGTCGTTGCGGAGGTAGTCCTGGCAGATCTTCAGGGAACACATCAGGAAATTCCTTCACCACAGGGATGTCTTCGAGTTTTGGCTCCACAGCCTTCTTATCTACAACGTGTGCTAGGAAAGCAACACATCCTTTCCTTACGCACTTCTGTGCCTTCATACAACTGATGATTCGTAGAGGCGCGTTTCGTCTTTCTCCATGCACGATGAGAGTTTCACCATTCGCTAAAGGGATGCGAATGATTTTCTCATGACAAATAACTTCAGCTTTATTCTTGGACAACCAGTCCATTCCGACTACTACATCGAAGCTACCCAATTGAATAGGTAAGAGGTCGATGCTAAAATTTCGTTCGCCAAGTTCTACTGTGCAGCCTCTGACAACTTCGCTCGATTCAACAAGTTTACCATTGGCTAGTTCTATGGAATAAGGAATTTCTAATCTACTAGATTCTATTCCGAGTATGCGTTTAAATTCCACAGACATGAAGCTATAATCGGCGCCAGTGTCGAATAATATGGATGCAAAGTGATTGTTAATGAGGAACGTACCGTTGACCACATTAGGGTCCTCGCGTGCGTCCCTTGCTCCAATCACAAATGCTCGGGCCTGAGCATTGTTTCTCTCTGGGCAGTCCTTCATGAAATGATCTTTGCTTCCACATCTGAAGCATCCTTGGTTTCGCCCATTCTCGTTGCCAGCACCGTTTCCATTTCCACCATTGTTCCTATCATCAGCCCCGTTACGATTTCCATTCCCGTTCCTCTTACTCCAGCAGTCTTCAGTGTGGTGACCCAACTTTCCACACTTGTCACACTTTGGGATGCGACAAGCTCCCTCGTGATGGTGTTTACACCGATGGCATTTGGGCAAGGTGCCCCGGTATCCCCTTGCTGGTGCGTCGTTCATGGCTGCAAGAGGTTTCGCCCCTTGAGGCGGGTTAGGGTCACGCTTCTTGTTGGAACCTTTGTTGTTACGAGTTGCTTGATTCAAGTTTGCATATTTCCTTTTCTTGTCGCCAGACGACTCAGCATGCGTCTCGGCATTTTCTGTGGGGTTCAGTGATAGCTTCTTCATTCGAACACAATCTTCAGTAAGGCTGACAGCCAGAGTTACAGCCTCGGTGATTGTTTGTGGTTTGGCCGACGTCACCATGCCACGAAACTCTGAGGCCAGTCCCCAAATGTAGCGTTCAACACGCTTGAATTCAGGAGTCACCATGTAGGGAAGCACTCTGGACAGATCGTGGAACCTTCGAGTATAACCATTAATGTCAGCACCGTCCATGGTCAAGTGCCAGAACTCCGTCTCCAGCCTTTGGAGTTCAGCACGAGAGCAGTACTTCTCTCTCATTCTTTCCTTCAGCTCATCCCAAGTTAGGCCATAAGCGGCATCATCGCCCAAGGTTTGGACTTGCAGGTTCCACCAAGTCAGAGCTTCATCGACAAATAACCCAGTAGCAAAGGTGACTTGTTGATCCGCGGTACACTTACTCATGCGGAAGGTAGCTTCAGTCTTCTCCATCCAGCGCACAAATGCTACTGCACCTCCTGTGCCATCATAGTTCATCGGCTTGCAGTCGAGGAACTGCTTGAAAGTGCAGCCTGGAATTGATTCAACCAATTCACACGTGAGCAATCGAAGAAATAATGAAACAAAGACCGTTCATAAATTTCCTCATGCTTAGCACAGTGTCTTAAGGTTACCTTGAGCTGCATTGCCTCCAGACGAATCTCCATTCCCATTACGCCTAGCGTTGCTTGGTCCTCCACTGTCTTGAGTTCGGTTTGCCTCGTACTGGGCGATAGCAGCAGAGATCCTTTCCTCCAGTAGAGCGTTCAGCTCATCAGCAGTTCTTGGCAGTGGGGGAGGAGGAGGTTGATCGTCATTGCGAGCATTCACAGTTTTCCTGGGTGCCATGTTCTGACAGAACATAACACAACAGGGTTACACGTTTGTTTAATATCGTCCTACTAGGCAGTAGTAGTATATATATTCACAGGTATATATCACATAAGTGACATCAAACAATTATTACTCTAGCAGAGTACTTAGTAGGCTTGCACTGAGGGAATCTACACGTGACAAGACTTGCTGTGATTTTTGTGCACTGAATTCCATAATTATGTATGCATCCATAATTACGTAACTCCTTGCACAGTCCGCACAGTTCGTTTCATCCTCGTATTTCTTCCTTCAGATGGGCCATTGCTTTCAGGTAAAGTCACGTAAACTTGTGACATTCTACTTCTAGTACATGCTAATTATCACACATAATTGCAAGTAATTTCTAGTCAACGACAAGTGCTACTCAAGTGCACTCTAAGTCTCGTAGTGTCTTTTCTAGACTCATGTAGACAGTTTCAGGTAGTGGATGTCGCGGGACGTTTTATGCAATGAAAACTCTTTGAAAATTGTTTTCGTGAAAGGATCCTAGAGATTGTAGACTAGACTCGAGAAGGAATCCTGGTTCACTACAATCGCAGCTCTGATACCAATCTGTCACACCCCTTTCTGCGGCGGAAGCACGAGGTGTGATCATGAAAGGTTCTCATTGCATACGAAGAGTAAACATACTACATGCTCAAAAATATCTTCAAATATTACATTACTGGAAACATATGTCAAGTGTTTACAACACGAGATAACATATTGTCTCAAAAGTCACAACTTTATTTAAAGATAAACGAAGCGACATCCACGAGCATGAGTAATACCACGCGCACAGCCATCCTAGTTACCTGAAATACATGTGAGTTTTGGAAAAACGTCAACATAAAGTTGGTGTGAATTCATGCAGTTTTTGTATTTCACGTTTGTATACTTTGTATGAAAACATAATTTGTCTTTTGTATAAATCAAGTCTTTTGTGTACACCACGTACTCATGTATAAGTCAAATATTTCTGTATGTATCATGTGTTAATGGGTTGCAAAGCCATTAACATGTGACACGACATAGGAAGTCACCAAACCATAGGCATTTTTCTGTAGTCGATTTACGACTGAGACACAAAAACACTGCTTGGTAAAAGAGTGGCCAACAGTGGGGCTGCCCGGAACCCATTAGATCTAACCTTTTGTTCTGCGGTCTAAGTATGTACACAAAATCGCTTTTACACAAGTTCATGATTCATGTGTGGTAGAGTTTCATCCTTTAACCCTTGTTACTTCCAAAACAACCTTATGTCATGATCCATGATCATGATCAACTCGGGTTAAATGACGATCCGAGCTACCACAACATAGATCGGGTCCAAATAATCACACAAATCAATTACTACAAGTTTTACACAACATATAAGCTTTTAACCATCACTTTTAGTGTTTTTAGTAGACTTTTATGCTTCATCTTGTAAGATTACGAGTTTTAACCGTTACAAATCATTTTAACCACTTCAAAATAGTTCGAGAAGGTGATTCAAGCAACTTACTACTAGCTCGAGGCTAGGGAAGAATCTAAGCGCAAATAGGGTGGATAAAAGCAAAGTAGAGAGGTCATTCGCCTTCCGTTTGCTCCAAGGTTCCTTATATGCGACCCTTAACACTTGTATGAACTTGAAATGGCAAGATCAAAGCTTGGCAATGGTTGTGTGTTCAAGGGGTGTTTGGCCGTAGCTTCTTAGAGAGAGAGGGAGAGTGAGTGTGTTGAGTTGTGTTGGTGGATGGTTATGTTGGTTTAAGCTAGGAACTTATAGACATTTAGGATGGTCATTAACCAAGGGATTTAGTGTTGGCTAGATATTAAACACTAGGATTAAAATAATGTTTTGGAGGACAAGGTATGTTCCCCCACATGGGGACGGTTTCTAAAGAGGGGGGGTCTTGGTCCGATTCCAACTAATTAGTTGGATATTAGTTAGGTTAAGTAAGTTAGTTAAGTGCTTAACCCGGTTAGTTGTGTGTCGTGTGTTATGATGGGTGTTAGGGTATTCAGGGACCCTAACTGGCTCAGAAAAAGATAAGTAATGTTATTAACAATATTTTTATGTTCCGGTATAGTCCGGTTGTTCGGTTGCATACCGATTCGTTAAAGTGCTAAATTGCACCTTTTTGTGTTTAATAAGTATCTTTTTATAATACTATCGATTCCCAACACTTAGGGAAATATTCTGGATAATAAAACGACATTTCTGCATAATATTTATATGTCTAAATGCTGATTTATTGCTGAATTATGTAAATTCTGCACTTAAAGTGCGTTTCGGGTGCTTTTTAGTGCTTGTTTTTGCTTTCGTATTGCATATATATTAAACCCTTGTATGTACTCTTGGGTTTTAATGCATTCTTGCTGTCGGACCTACACCTAGGCTCCAATTTTTATTGTCTGGCTGCTTTCTGCAGTTCCGTTGACACATAGTGTCTTACCGGTGAGTTTACTTAGTATTTTTGACGCAACGCTCTCGTTTGTGCATAAAGCAATATTTTGTAGTATACAACGTGCATGAATTCACTTGTTTAGTATGAAATTAGACATGGCTGACAATTAAGCACATAATTGTAGTCATTAAGCACTAATTAAAGTGTACGGAAATTATCGGTTTGGGCCAGTTGTCACACCTGAGTACACCTGGGAGCGTGAGGACCGGATGAAAGAGAAATACCCCCACCTATTTCCTAAGAACCCTGCATCTACAAGCAGAACTTAAATTTCGGGACGAAATTTATTTAACGGGGGGAGAATGTGACAACCCTCACTAAACCAGGTATCCGTACGACTTAATCAATAATTAATTACTGCTTAATTACTGTGCTTGCTTGAACTTGTGAATAAACTGCTACTTGAATACTGACAAATGTACTTACTTGCATCATACTTTACTTGCTGTCACTACATTACTTACATGCTGAACCTTAGTGACAAACATGATGCACAAAAAGCACAGTAGCACTATAACGGATAACCTATTGAACATGCTGATAAAGCCAGCATCAGGCAAACACTGCCTCTAAGGCCTGTAAGAGCCTGAAATGTTTTGCTACACTAGTGGTGAGTGTAGGGATATAAGGGTTGTAGAACTGCGTCTCTAGGAATAAGTTACAATGACTGGATGTGCCTAAAACGTACTCTAAGTACAAAATTCAGCACTTTACATAATAATTCAGCTTTTAGCTAACTAATAAAGTGCCAAAACATGAGAAAAATATTACTAGACACTTTCCAAAGTGTCAGAAATGAGTTGTGTCACTAAAAAGGGTATTAACGACACTTTAAAGCTTTGTTAAGCACTTTAACGGATTACTATCCAACCGACCAACCGGACTATACCCGGGACATGAAAATATGGCCATAAACATTATTGGTCTTTTTCTGAGCCAGTTAGGGTCCCCGAATACCCTAACACCCGCTATAAAACACTACACGCAACTAACCAAGTTAACTACTTAACTAACCTACTTATCTTAACTAGTAGCTAACTAATACTTGGAAACAAACTAGAACCCCCCCCCCCCCCCCATGGCCGATTTCGGTCCCCATGTAACTAGAACAAGTACCACTTTTGATTATTATATAACCTCTTGTCCCATATCTAGATGAGAATAAATCCATTGGATTATAACACTAAGTATTGCCTATAAGAACTTGGTAATGCACATAAGAATAATCAACACATAACACCACACAAAAACTCTCCTCTCTTGCTCTCTAAGTCTCGGCCGAACACCCCCCCTCCCCTACATCCATTTTCGAGTTTAGTTCATTCCATTCCAACATCATACAAGCTTCAAGGATCACGTATTAGGAGGCTTGGTGCACTCGGAGTTTGAAGGACCTCTCTCTCTAGCTTTTATCCACCTCATTTGCGCGTAGATTCTTCCCTAGCCTCGAGCTAGTGGTATGATGTTTAAATCCCTATCTTGAACTAATCTAAAACGGTTAATATGTGGTGTAATGATTAAAACTCGAAATCTTACAAAATGGTGCATTAAAGTCTACTAAAAACATGAAAAATGATGGTTAAAAGCTCACTAGTTGTGTAAATGTTGTAGTAATTGAAATTTGTGATTATTGAGACCCGATCTATGTTGTGGTAGCTCGGATCATCACTTAACCCGGTTTGGTCATGATCACGAATCATGACATATGGTTGTTTTGAATAGAACAAGGGTTAAAGGGTGAAACACTACCACACGCGAATCATGAACTTGTGTAAAAATGTTTTACTTGTGGAATAGTGTTTAAAACTAGCAGATCTACGTATCTGCAAGTGGTATTTTCAAAGGACCAAGCGTCAAAGAAATCATGTTTTCTAAAAATGGATCTTACACTAACAAGAATGGTTTTTAGAACACACAAGTGTGTAAACACATGTGTAACACAAAGTTTCGACAAAATAGCTATTTTTGAAAAAGATGACGAGAAGTTGTAAAGACGGAACTTCCATAAAAACGAGGTTTTTACTAAATCGGATAGTTTTATATAAAGATCCACTAAAAGTAATGGGATTTACTTCATAGTTTGAATAAATCACAAGTTCATGAAATTTTATGCGATTTATATACATATTTTGACTAGTTTGTGATTTGAACATGGTTTTGATTGAATAAGAAGATTATTGGTTTGATTTATAAAAGAAAATGATACGCTTGAAGGCGTGGCCACCTCCAGTTACAGAGGAAACTCTGGCGAAATTTTTCTAAAACCTAACACTTAGAAATATTTTCACTATAAGTGTTAGAAAGACATTTTGACTTGTTTTCAAAATATAAGTTTCGCCACGACTATATTTACAAAACATCGGAGGTGGGATTTTCACAAAATAAAACGTGATACATATATATATTTAGTATATATTCTTCTTTCACAACATCACTTGTATAAGTGTTTATGATTATTTTGTGAACTACGTAAATATTATTTTTAGAGTAAAAATAATATTACTAAGTATTATCTTGGGAAAATCACATGTATTAAAATATAATATTTTTGGGAAGAATAATTATATTTTGGAGTTAAGAATAAAATATATTAAGTGAGACTTAATAGTGTAATCCAAATTATACGAACGCACATGTATTAAATCCCCCATCCTTGGGAAGGAGAATAACTACCAAGTATATACAGAATGTAAACACGAAATAGTTGCCTAACTATTTCCCAAAAACTTAAACCATAAAGCTAAGGCACGGCCATCCGTCTAATAGAGTTAGCACGTGTAGGTCGTCATACAGCTGATTGATTTGGAGGCATACTTGGTAGAGACGCACCACTGTGAGTTCATGTCCCCCTTTTCTCTAACTGTTTTCAGTTTTCTTAACTGCGGGGGTGAAATACATGTTACTTTGATTACAAGTACTTTATACATGGTATGGTTAGCGTAAGGAGGTTTACTACTTAGATCATGTGAGTGGGTAGGAGCAATATGAGGCCATTAGTCCTCATAACGGGACCGAGGGACAGGAGCGGTAGATCTATCTGGGTGTAGCGAGCCCAGCCCCAGGCCAAACTAGAAACGGACCTTGGGGTGACTTTGTCCACATACTAATGCCGTGGCGAAATCTGCTAGGTTTGAGTCTCCCTATTTGCACTTCACATATATCAGTGGCCTTGCAAACCATTGGTGATCTCAATTCCCTTATTTGCTACATACCAAGACTATTTTTATACTCACAAAGGTTTACTTACTCACTTACACATGAACTCGCTCAACATTATTGTTGATTTTTCAACTTACATGTATTTCAGGAAATTAAAGGATCTGGCGCGGTATGTTATGTTTTCCCGCTGCATATGGGTTCCGAGGTCATCCGGGTTTAGGAAATGTGACTTTTTCCTGGACGAGTCACAAATCTTAAACTGCGTTTATTTCATGTTAATGTTTATGTTTTTCAAGACAATGTTTTATGTTATGAGGTTGTAAGTCCCTAAGACAATGTTATGTTACTCTGGTTTTAAAACTTAATCGAATGGATGATCTTGCATGATTTTATTTCATATAGCTTTGTTATGGTTAAGCTATGGTATTAAGAAGTCACACCAAATTAACCACGCTTCCGCAAAGCCAGGGTGTGACAGACCAGAGATCAAATGATAGCCGGATCTCGAAGATGTTGAAGATGACTGTCAGAATGATGGAGATAATCTGTGTTACACGGTTTACGGTGCTCATCGGAGAAGAAAGATGATGATGACTGGCGACATGGCGCTGCAGGTGGAATAATGGTGGACGAAGATGAGCCGATGATACGGTGGCGTTTGTGGTGGTCGTCGAACAGAGGAGAGGGATGTCATTGGTGGTGTCTGCCGGAATGATTTGAAGAAGATGGTCGGTGAATTTGTCGTCATCGGAAACCATGAAGAAAGATGGTTTTCTGTTGCTGACGTCAGGGGGAATGTTCCTTGACGACTGTCAAAGGATGTCACATCATGGAATTAAAAAACCCTAACAATTGTTAGCCGTTAGATGGAGGTATATGATCAATGGTCAGCGATGAAGAGGTCAAAAAGTGAGGAGACTGATTTATTTTTGGTGCAGAATTTTGTGGGGACCTTTGGCGATGTGGAGCTGGAAGCTTCTAAGCCACTGATTTAATCTAAGCCCAATTTGATAGTAGCCCAGGTATGTGTCACACTGGATTGATTTGTTCAAGCCGAAAAATTAAAGCCCATCTACTACAACAGCTTTGCCTACTGCAGCTGTTATTGGATCAGATTATAACTTGGGCTTCAAAATGATGGAAATACAATGCTGAATGATATGGATCAGAATATCATTCGAGATCATTCTTCAGCATGTGACACATGACTTTCATTCGAGATGTACGTAAAACTGTTTTGTTTCATCCGTGATTATCCGACATCATCACACAACTTCAAACATTTTCCATTCGAGATACATCAAATCATTTCGGATAACAAACCTTTTAAATGTTCATCAACACATTTCATCTGAGACTCTTTTCAATCATTCGACATCGTCCGACAACATCATTTTACATCCGAGATTGACATCTCGGACAACAAACAATCCGAGATATATTTCAAGTCCGAGATCAAGTTTATCTTTCATTTGAGATCGGCATCCGAGATATTTCACATTCATAACCTTTTCATCCGAGATCGAGCCTCATATTATCCAAGATACGCTGGACTTTTTCACTGTTGGGCCACTAAAGGAGAAGACCCAAGATTGGAGATCATCTAAACCGTAATAAAGATAGCATAAAACTAGGGGGAGATTGTTAGGTCCAAAGTTTTAAGCTTATCTTTATTATAGTCTTTTATGTTTATTTGGTTTAGATTATGACTTGGGCTTGGGCTAGGCCATGTGGGCCAATGGAGTAGAGGCTCCTATATATAGTCATGATTAGATTATTAGTGGTAGAGCTCTCCATTTTAGCAATAATGTAATCCCCAAAGGAGAACCTTGTACTAGACAATCCTAGAGATTGTGTGCAAGGTTCTCGAAGATCGTACCAGACAGTCCTTGAGACTGTGTGCGATCTAAGTAGCGGCACTAAGTTTTGCAATGAAAATTTTCTTTTTGTTCTTTCGGTTTGATCTTATATTCAGCGTTCGATTGAACCGTTGAGTGATATCACGGGTCATTCGGGACTAACAATCTATTAAATTTATGTTACTACATTTATTTTAATTTTTTTTACATTATACAATGTGTATTTATAATAATAAAGAAAAAAGATGAGAAAATAGGATAAGAAAAACACAAAAGAGTATTAAAAACCCGAAAATATGATACTAAAAACTTGAAAATAAGGTATAGAAAAACCCAAAAATAGGGTAATTTTAAATACCCAGTTTATTAAGAACCAAAACCGAACCGTACCCAGAACCGAGCACATAGGGTATGGCTTTCT
>JARYGA010031381.1:0-26545 GCA_030545235.1 Helianthus tuberosus
AGCCACATGGCTCGATTCGCATCCAGCGGGTACTTACACTACTTGGGCTGGACTTAGGGATGCCTTCCTTGCTAAGTATTTCCCACCTGTGAAGGCCTCTCGCCTTCGAGATCAGATCCATTCCTTCATAATGGAGCCTGACGAACCATATCACTTATCTTGGGAGAGGTTTCAAACTTTACTCTCGCGTTGTTCCCAACATGGGCTGTCGGATTGGGCTTTAGTAGAAAAATTTTACAATGGTCTTACCCCTGAGTGCAAGGCCCGATTCGACACATCTGCAGGAGGCCATCTAATGGGAAAGAAAACTGTGGCTGACTGCAATGATCTCTTTGAGAGCTTCGCTCATGCTGATATAGATCATAGTGCTACCAGCAGGAATTCCAATCCTGTGATTACTTCCTCATCTTCTCGAGGAGTAAACCAAGTCGTTTCTGACTCAAAGGTAGTATCTCAACTCGACTATATCACCAAAGAATTGCTAGAAATTAAGAAGAAGGTCGACAGGTGCGAAGTTTGTAGAGGTGGACATGACACCATAGATTGCCCAACACTTACCCTAGAACAGGTCGAGTATATAGCAGGTCAAAATAGGGGTCCAACTAACCCATTCAACAATAGTAACTCTAATTGGCGTGCTAATAATTATCGCTCTTCAGGTAACCCCCTGGTTTTCCATCAGGTCAATATCAAAGCAGGGGGCCAGGTTTCTATTCTAGTGGGGGTCGGGTCAAACAAGTCAATTTGCTAGTTCAGGTTCAGGTGGGCAGTTCAGAGGTGAGGGGTCAAACCAAGAGGTTCAACCTAGGAATGAGGGGTCAAATAGTAGTTTTTCTACGATAGAGGACCTTCTCACCCAGCTAGTGGTTAAGGATCAAGCTACCCACCGTACCTTAGAAGAACACGCTACTTTCCTAAAGAATAACCATTCGAGTTTCCTAGATATTCAAAGGCAAGTTGGGGATATTGCACGCCAGTTGCAAGAGCGACCTCCCGGTCAATTTTCGGGCAACACGAAGCCCAACCCATCTGGCTCTTTGAAGGCAATTTCGACCCGTAGTGGTAGAACCTTAGGAGAGGTAGTGAGACCCGAGAGTGTTGAGATAGAAGATGAGGAGCCCGTAGACGAAGAGATTGAAATGGAGGCTCCCGGTAAAGTGCAACCTAGGTTAATCCCAGCAAGTACCGCATACACCGGGGGGCCTTCAAGTGAGAAGAGTGTAGAAAAAAGGCCCGTTCAAGTTGTTCCATCACCTAATGTTGATATTTCCCGTGCTCCATTCCGTTCCTGTCTTAAAAACCAAACCTATTCCAAAGAGTACGGGAAATTATCAGAGATCTTCAAGCAACTTAGAATCAACCTTCCTTTCATAGAAGCCCTTCAATCAATGCCGAAATATGCAAAATTTTTAAAGGATCTTCTAAAACGTAAGGATAGGTTAGGAGAGGTTTCTAACATCCCCCTTAGTGGAGGGTGTTCCGCCGTAGTCTTGAACAAGGTCCCGGAAAAATTGACGGATCCGGGTCTTTTTACCATCCCGTGCTTGTTTGGGAGTGATACCGAGTGTAGGGCCCTAGCCGATCTAGGAGCAAGTATAAACCTAATGCCATATTCCATGTACGAGAGGTTAGGTCTAGGAGAGTTATCCCCTACACGTATGTCTTTGTCTCTAGCCGATAGGTCAGTGAAATATCCACGTGGCATAATTGAAAACCTCCTAGTCATAGTGGATAAATTCGTCTTTCCCGTAGACTTTGTCGTTCTTGATATGGAAGCCGACGAGAAGGTTCCTATCATTCTAGGACGCCCATTCTTGTGTACCGCCAAGGCTATCATCGATGTCTTTGACGGGAAAATCACACCCCAAGTCGGTGAGGAGAGAGTTACTTTCGAGATAGCACGCTCCATGGAACATCCTAGTGGTTCCGATGACCTTAGTAGTCCTTGCCATTCGGTCTATTTCATAGAGTCTTTCCTATCATGTGTCTACCATTGCTTTGACTATATTAGTGGAGCCGATCTAGTTGAGAGTAAGTTAGATGAGGCAGTTGAGAAGGTAGAGGAGGTTGTGAGTGGAAGTGAGGAAGTAGAAGAGAACGAGTGGGTCCCCGAAGTGCTAGAATTGAGTGAGGTCAAAAGCAGTTTGAGAGTACACCTATAGAGAAACCCGCCCCACTAGAACTTAAAGTTCTCCCGTCCCACTTAGAGTATGCGTTTTTAGGTGAGGGGTCCGATTTTCCCGTCATTATTTCGTCTAAGTTAGAGGAGGGAGAGAAGGGTAGGTTGTTAGAGGTGTTGAGAGAGAATAGAGAAGCCATTGCATGGTGTCTTTCGGATATCAAGGGCATAAGCCCTGCCTATTTTACCCACCGGATACTCATGGAAGATGACTATAAGCCGGTGGTGCAACCTCAACGGCGCCTAAATCCGAACATGCAAGAGGTTGTTAAGAATGAAGTGCTTAAGTTGTTAGATGCTGGGGTGATATACCCTATTTCCAATTCACCATGGGTTAGCCCGACCCAAGTCGTCCCAAAGAAGGGTGGGATGACGGTGATCATGAATGAAAAGAACGAATTAATCCCTTCTCGTACCGTTACCGGTTGGCGTGTATGCATAGACTACCGAAAGTTAAATGACGCCACCCGGAAAGACCATTTCCCCTTGCCATTCATTGACCAAATGCTGGAGCGTCTAGCGGGTCAACAATTCTATTGTTTTCTCGATGGATTTTCGGGTTATTTTCAAATCCCCATCGCCCCGGAGGATCAAGATAAAACGACGTTCACATGCCCTTAGGGCACTTATGCGTATCGCCGCATGCCTTTCGGGTTATGTAACGCTCCGGCTACATTCCAAAGATGCATGGTTGCTATATTCCAAGACATGCTTGAGACTTTTATGGAGGTTTTCATAGATGACTTCTCGGTTTATGGCACCACTTTCGACCAATGTCTTCTAAATCTTGATAGGATGCTTAAGAGATGCATAGAAACGAACCTCATGTTGAATTGGGATAAGTGTCACTTTATGGTGACGGAGGGGATTGTCCTAGGTCATAAGGTGTCTAGAGAGGGGATAAAGGTGGATAGGGCCAAGATAGATACCATAAGTAGATTGCCTCCACCTACTAGTGTCAAGTCCGTTCGTAGCTTCCTAGATCATGCGGGCTTTTATAGGCGTTTCATAAAGGATTTTTCTAAGATCACACGCCCCATGACCCGACTTTTAGAGAAAGATGTGCCTTTCGTCTTCGATGAAGAGGGCATCAAGGCTTTTGAATTCTTAAAGGAGAAACTCATTAGTGCCTCTATCCTTGTTTCGCCCGATTGGAGCTTGCCTTTCGAGCTCATGTGCGATGCAAGCGATTATGCCGTAGGTGTGGTATTAGGTCAAAGAGTCGATAAACACTTTCATCCAATCTACTACGCGAGTAAAACTTTGAATGATGCTCATGAGAACTATGCCACTACAGAAAAAGAGCTCTTAGCCGTAGTGTTTGCATTTGATAAGTTCCGCTCATATCTTGTGCTTTCCAAAACCACCGTGTTCACCGACCATGCCGTTTTGCGATTTCTATTCCAAAAGAAAGACGCGAAGCCGCGTCTCATTAGATGGATTCTTTTGCTCTCCGAGTTCGATATAGAAATTAAGGATAAAAAGGGAGCGGAAAACGTGGCCGCCGACCATTTGTCACGTTTAGAGGATCCTAAGAGAGAGGAAGTTCGTGAGGATTCTATAGGAGACACTTTTCCTCACGAAACCATAGAATTTGTTAGTGCCGAGGTAGAGGGTTTGCCATGGTTTTCGGACTTAGCAAATTATTTAGCGACCGGAGATCTTGTGAGGGGTATGTCTTACCAACAAAGGAAAAAGCTTCTTAGGGATGCTAAGAAGTACATTTGGGATGACCCATACCTATTTAGGATAGGTGGAGATAGAGTGCTTAGGAGATGCGTTTCAAGAGAGGATGGGTTAGACATCCTTAGACATGTGCACGAGGGTTTAACGGGAGGCCATCACGGGCCAAATGTGACGGCACAAAAGGTTTTCGATAGTGGTTTCTATTGGCCCACGGTAGTTAAGGATGTCGTAGAGTTTGTTAGGACATGTGACCGTTGCCAACGTACCGGCAACATCTCATCCATGGATGAAATGCCCCAAAATCCCATCCAAGTTCTTGAAATCTTTGACGTTTGGGGTATTGATTTCATGGGACCTTTCCCTTCATCGAGTGGGAATAAGTACATCCTCGTGGCCATTGACTATGTCTCAAAGTGGGTGGAAGCTCAATCTTTGCCTA
The DNA here is from genome assembly GCA_030545235.1 of Helianthus tuberosus. Lineage (NCBI taxonomy): Eukaryota > Viridiplantae > Streptophyta > Magnoliopsida > Asterales > Asteraceae > Helianthus > Helianthus tuberosus. The sequence continues at coordinate 4,305 of JARYGA010031381.1, forward strand.
CTAATGATGCGCGAGTGGTGGTGAGGTTCCTTAAAAAGTTATTCACACGTTTTGGAGTTCCTAAAGCTATCATAAGTGACCGTGGTACGCATTTTTGCAATTCCGCCATGGAAAAGGCACTTGCTCGCTACAGTGTCACTCATCGTCTTTCCACCGCATACCACCCGCAAACTAGTGGCCAAGTAGAGAATGCTAACCGAGGGGTGAAGATAATTTTAGGGAAAACGGTAGGAAAAAGTAGAAAGGATTGGTCAGAAAAGCTCGACGACGCTTTGTGGGCATTCCGCACCGCCTACAAAACACCGTTAGGAACGACACCCTTCATGATTGTATATGGCAAAGCATGCCATATCCCGGTAGAATTAGAACATAGAGCTTTGTGGGCGTTGAAAACCGTTAACCTCGACCTTACCGAAGCCGCAAGAAGGAGGTTCTTCCAAATTCATGAGTTGGAAGCTTTGAGGGATGCCGCCTATGAACGATCTTGGAGTATCAAGGAAAAAACTAAGGTGTTGCATGATAGGATATTGCGAGGATTGAAAGAGTTTAAAGTAGGTGATAGGGTGCTCTTGTTCAATTCAAGGTTAAAATTGATAGCGGGGAAGTTGAAATCAAGATGGAGCGGACCGTACGTGGTAAAGGAGGTGTTTCCATACGGTACCGTTGAGTTATATGATGAAGTCGATAAAGGTGTGTGGAAAGTTAATGGTCATCACTTGAAACATTACTTGGGAGGTCCCATTGATACTACTGAAGAGGAAGAAATTCCTCTAGAGGACCCACCCACCTTCACCGAGCAGTGAGTTGCAAAAGCTTTGTTTGTAGAGTATGTACCGTTTGTAAATTTCGTTATTTTTCATACTTTTTTTGTAGTTTTTCGTGTTTGTGTTTTGTGTGTTTGAGAAAATTTGCAGGAAACGTACTCTTGAAGAGATGAAAATGCGAAGAAAAAGTCATTCCAGGTAAGTCCCATACTTAGAAAAAATTTGGGATGGTTTGGGGAAGGTTTGGTAAAAGTTAGAAAATTTTCTAAGTCCCAAAACTCAAAAATTTACGAGACATTCTGTGGAAATTCATCCGTCACGTCGCGCCACCACCAGATCCTCATCTGGTGGCGCTACGCCACCATAAGGGTCACCTAAACACCCATTTGAACCCGTTTAAACAAGTTTGAACCCCCAAAAGTTGAACCCTTTTCAATGAACCCAGCCGTGGCGCTACGCCACGGCCCATCCCACTTCTCGTCGCGCGACGCGACCGACGTAAAACAAGAATTAAAACCTTTTCCTTTACCAGCTACCCCCAAACACCCCGAACCCTTTTCCTCTAACTCTCCACCGCCGCTCACCTTACACCCACCATATCTACACCATTCACCACCGTTTTTCACTGCGCAACCCACCCACGTGATCGGATTTTCACCCCGAACAAAACCCACATCAAATTTTTCTCATCCGGCCACTGATTTTGCAACGAATCGGGAATCACTACAACTCAAAAATTTCAAAATTTTTCTTGCACTTTCACAGATTCAGGTACATTTCCTTGCAATCTTCTCTTATGTTCGCTAAATTAAAGTCATTTTGTGAGTCATTTGATCGAGTCAGTTTGTATAAGTTCAGTTTCGAGTCCAGTTTGTGTCAGTCGAGTCGGGTCAGTAGTGAGTCGTCGTTGAGTTGATTGTTGATTGTTCAGGTTGTTTATGATTGCGGGTGGTTGTTTTGGGCTGTGAATTAATCAAAGTTTCAGCTAGGTTCTTATGTTATGTTCTTGCGGACAGAAATAAGTGTGGGGATCGGGTGCTTATGATGATGTTAAAGGATTAATTTTTGACAATGAATCAAGTTTTGAGATGATAAAGAAGTTTTCAAACTTTCATTGGTTAAGTTTTGGCACTTTAAGGTATTTATTATTAGTTCGAATACCAAAAATTTAGTAAGTGTTAGGCTATGAGCAGGTTATAAAAGGGGCTGGTTGGGTTTGTTTGAGATGATATTGCGGATTGGTTAGGTTTGGGACTACTTAAAGCTAAGTGTGGGGATACGGGACTCAAGTTTTTGACATAAAAATATGATTTTTACTCACTTTGGCGTCCCGTTCCCATTGCTTCCCACTTAGGCTTTTTGTTTGATGTTATTCTCGGCACTTGGATTTACTCGAGGGCGAGTAAAGTGCCGGGGGTAGGTAAAGGTCTAAATCTTGTATTTTGCGTATACTTTAAGTCGAGTCTAGCTTAGTGTTTAGTTTAGTGTCCTTTAGGTTATGTGTGTCGTTATCGAGTCTACTTAGTGTCTTATTGCTTCGTGTTGTTTATTTGAATATTTAAACCCCTCTGATGTGCGTGAAAGTGTCGTATATATTAGGTGTATATTTTAAGCCCTTTTTAACACTTATTTTAGCCAAGTTTTAAATTTATAAAACACGATATTTCACTAACACTAAACACACATATGGGCAAGTGCACCCATCGTTGAGTGTAGTATAGCGTTGGTAAGATACCGAGGTCGTCCAAGGACACAAGAGCTTTTAATACCGGTTTATCCTCAACGTCTAACCAAAAATAAAAGTTTAGAAAAATGTTTTAAACTAAGAAAAATAAAAATAACTAAAATGCTGAAAATAAAAATAAAAGAAAAAACAGATAGACAAGATGAATCACTTGGTTCCGACTCGTATCTAGTATAACCTTTGATTATTTCCGCACTTTTGCACATAATTAAGAGATTATCTTAGTTATTGTAGTAGGCCCCTCTTTTGAAGGCGACGTTACCCTCACCCCAGTAGTTTGAGTCAGCAGGGATACAATCCTAAAAGGGTGGATTATTGGAAGATAATGAATTAAGTTATTAATGCAGTATTGTGGTAGGCCCCGCTTTTGGCGGTGACGTTACCCTCGGCTAAGTAGTCTGAGTCAGCAGGGATACAGTCCTAAATAGCCGGGTTATAGTATTAATAGTAGTTAACTTATGAGGGGATCAAAGAGTTTGGACCCCCGCCATCCAATACCGTGAAGTATTGAAGGAGGTCCTACTAACTTTGACCCAGGTCCATTGCAGGACCTCTAAATGCTGAACAATGGCAAGACCTTTACCAAACCGTTCCCTTAACCCCCTACCAGGTAGCCAACATATCTCCATATAGACCGTGGAGATATGAATGGTGAAAATCCTTTATTTTATATAGACAGTAAAATAATGCCAAGACACCACGGACAAACGATAAGGAAAGATCACCTTCAACATAAGTAACTAGTTATTAAAGTCATTAATACAAAACCAAATAAAAAGTGCAAAAGATTAGAAATAAAAAGTATTATACTAGACACTTTGTCTTCATCAAGTGATGTAAGAGACTTAGGCAAACATGGCCTTGATTGTCAAGAACTCTTACGATCAATCTTGGATCCCGAGACGACTCACACACACTCTACGATGGACAATGGATGATGGTGGTGGATGATGGTGTTGTGATGGTGGTGGGTGGTGGATGAAGTGTGAGAGAGGTGGAGTGCCAAGGAATGAGATGAAATGAATCCAAGCACCCCTATTTATAGGCTGAACAGAGAGCTGGACACGGCCCCGTGCCCGCTGGGCACGGCCCCGTGTCCGTCTGACACTCTCTCTCCTCATTAATTATAATTCGCAATTACAATAAATGCGTCTGCTGTACTTTCGACACGGCCCCGTGTCCGCTGAGCACGGCCCGTGGTGGGCAATAGAAGCTTCTATGGATTTGTCTTTTCTGCTGCTTCTTGGGCACGGCCCCGTGCTGGCTGAGCACGGGGCGTATTCAGCCTTCTGTCTTCTCCTTTTTGCTTTGGAAGGTGCCGTTGAGGGGTCGGGCAGTCCACTAATATTCCTTTTCTTGTATTTAGGTTGGATTTAGCTGTCTTTTTGTTTCTTTTGCGTTTTTGAGCTCATTTAATCCTGAAAATACAAAAGGAAGACAAAAACACTCTTTTTCCAATATTAGTACTTAAAAAGGGTTAGTTTTATGCCTTATTTGATGTAATTTATATGTTGCATTTTACACACATCAAATACCCCCACACTTGAACTTTTGCTTGTCCTCAAGCAAAACTCTTTAATATGTGGCTTACACTCCCAAATGGAATAGGTAGAAGAGAAGGTTTTGGGCTTGTCGTAGAGTGTCGGGATTTCCAAGATCTTTTTGGGGTTTTATTTTTATTTATTTACACTCCTATTCGTAATGATTTATTTAGAACTTTTCATAAAAGAAATTACTTATTTGGGCATAACATGCCTTTTTTTAAAATTCTATTTATATACAAGTTCACATACCTCACGGGGAAATCACTCACACTCGGCCGAAGGTGTATTTTTAGTGAATCACTCGAGAGCGGCATGGAACTTATTCCTACCATAGGCTTGCCAAGAAATCAATCCTCCTCCTTTTTAACTTTTATACCTTTGTAGATATCAAGAGGACTTTGTGGGTTAAGGGTTAGGCTAGGGTTAAAGGTAGGTGGTTGGGTTAGTGGTTAGTAGAAAAAGGGCTAAAAGCGTAACAAGTGTCGGTTTTCGTATTTTTGCAATTTTTTTTTTTTGATGAAACTTTTATTCAAACTAAGTTATTTTTGATTAACTTGTTTGTTTATTTTCTTTTTGCTTCATCATTATCATAATCTCTCTTTTTTTTTTTTTTTACGAAAAACCGAACTTGTTACTAAAATAAAGGGTTAAAAAGAAAAAGGTTTTGGTGGGTAAAAAGGGTTTTTGTTTGGGTGATGAAACGAAAAGGTTTAGGCTCAAAGGGGCTAACTAGGGGGATTTTTTTTTTTTTTTTTGGGTAGGTGGTAAAAGAAAAAGAAAAATAATGGTGTAGAAATAAAAAGGGTTAGTCCTAATGCCTCCATCATTTACTTACTCGGGTTTAAGTTGATAAGGACCGGGAATGCATTGTCATGGCAAGTTCTAGAGTTGTAAGAACCAAGCGGCTATTCACACAAGAAACGAAAAATGAGCATATAGTCAAATGATATGTAATTGTGTGCTCAATAAAAGCTCAAAACTCACTTTTGTGGGAATGGGTTTTTATGTGATCAAGTATATATAATCAAATTTTAAATAAGTTTGCTATGCCTTTTCATAATTTTCTTATGTTGGTTCTTTTTATCACTACGCTATCGGTTGTAAATTTGTAAAAATATAACCTTTTTGAGAACTTGAATTTCCCGAGTTAAACCTAGACAAGTAAAAAAATGAAAATTTTTGAAAAAATTTGGGGTGATTAGCGGTTCCAATAGAGTTTTGTGTAAGGCTTGTATTTAGGACTTGCAAAATTCAAGGTTTTAGCATCCCCCCCACACTTAAATTACACATTGTCCTCAATGTGTCCCAAAAATAAATTTTTAGGTTGATTAGATGTGTAAAATAGTGTTTAAAAGCAAAAATTTGTGTTGCTGGGCACTGAACACGGCCCCGTGTTGAGTGGGCACGACCCCGTGTTCAGGTGCCAGTAACAAGAACTTACAGAAGGTGGACACGGCCCCGTGTCCACTGGACACGGCCACGTGTCTGACAAAATTCTGCAGAACAGAAGCCAAACAGCAGGTCTGGGAGGTGAGCACGGGGGGCGTGTTGGCTGGGACACGTCCCCGTGTGGACAGTCTGAAAACCCTGAAAAACAGGCTTCTTCCTTCGGTTTTTCCATCCTGGCCCTATAAGTGCTGAGGCTTGGCACCCCAAGCCTTGGTTTGTACCTGTTTCATCACTAATACCACACCAAGCAATACAAACATCCTACATTACCACAGTTAATTGTTCCAAGCATAAAGTAAAGAAAAATAAAATGCAGAAAATAGTTAGGAAAAGTAAATTGTCTTAAACACTCGGCACACAGGCCTTCAATTGTTCAAGATTGCAAAGGGTTAACCTGGGGAGTCATCCATCAACCGCTTCCTCCTATGCTCCTCCCGCCTACTCCATAGCATCATCATCATTGTCATCATCCCCTCCATGGCGTGCAATGTGGTCTCGTATGTATCCGACATCTTCTTGGATCTCGGATAGGTTTCTCTCGATAGCTCCGACCCCCGGTGGTAGGTGTTGCTCGCCATGTTATAGGTGTTCCGAGTACACATGAGGTTTTCCTGCATAAGATCATGTAAGCTTTGAAAAATTAGGGAAAACCGCCTCCTTGTGAGGAGGATGATTGGCCCGGATCACCGTGGGGTGGGTATTGGTACTGATGATGTTGCGGAGCTGGGAGGACAAGTGCTTTCTTGCGGGTTCCATGCATGACCTTGCATCCTTTGAAAGGTTACCGTCCCCGTCTTCTGCCTCATAAAACCAGGTTCATCGAGCGGCATATGTGAATATCCACCGTACCTGACCATGGGCTCCTTTCAAATGACCTAGGTATGTGGGCAAAATGCCTGAAGAGACGGTGCACCCATCCCCCGAAGAAAATAGGAGTTGGTGCACTTAGCAAGGCGGTTGTCATGCATGTTTCGGAGCATAAGGAACGGAACATCGAGCGGCCTGCGGTTGTGAATGCAATGGAGGACAAGCAAATCTCTTAACCCAACGACGCCACCACTGTCATGCCTTTGGCTAAGAGAGTAGCGAGGAGCCTATGAATGTATCTGTAAAGCGGATCCCTCAGCTTGGTACTCTTAGTGCTGCTCGGATTTGTAGAAACCCTTCCCCAATCTGAGCCCACATGGCTTGGCGCTCGTTATCTTCAATTTCTCTCAATCCCCCCTGTATTCTCTTCGTTTCCTGCATCCTCTTCTTCATACAACCCGATAATTGACCCGAATTGTGCCATGGAGATCGAATACCTCGTTCCACCACATCTGAATGACACCCCCGTTCTCATCGAACGGCTCACACCTTGAGTTGAATGTAAAGGTGCTGTAAAATTCCAAGGTGCATTCATGGACGGAACGGAGTCGGGTTGTTAGTGCGACTCTGAGTGGTCCCGTGACAATGTTGTTGAAACGGTCAATTTGATTCACCAAGGTTAGCAATTCTGTGCATGCCTGCCTCGGGTGTTCTTCCCGGCCTTGTTTGAAGAAACTCGTATCGAGCTCGTGCATCTAGCTCATTGGCATTGAATCTTGTAAACTTCCTGGCCATCTGCAAGAATACACCAAAAGTTAGCATGAAACAGAAATATTTTCGGACAAAACTGCAAACAGTGGGCTGGACACGACCCCGTGTCCAGCGGACACGGCCCCGTGTCCAGAGGTCTGTTACTCAAAAACTTCATTTTTTCGACCCGGTTTCGAAAACTTGAAAATTTTGGTCCAATAGGTGCGGTTTCTCTCCCCCGAAAAATGAAACCCTAAACACCGTTTTCTTTTCCCAAAATATCCCGTTTACCTTATCAATTTGTCTTTTTCTTTTTCGGTTCAAGAACAAGGGTTTGGGGTTTTTGTACGAAATCGGGTGAATCTATGAACAATCTAAGTGTATTTACTTTCCTTAACACTAATCTAACTAAATGCAAACAGATTTAGGCAAAAATTTTAGGTTCGATCCGGATGAACATCAAGAACCCTAGATTTTTTCCCCAAATTTGTGATGTTTTAACTAACATGCAAGTAAACTAATCTAACTATTAAGAGTGATAGAATCATACCTTGACGTTGTTAGATCGGTAAGAGACGTCGAGATTTCGCGAAAAATCGCCTGGAACCAGAGCTTTTGTGGGGAAACGGGGCGTGTGGAATGAAGAAACTGTTTTGAAAAAAGGGGGGTTTTATTCCCGTCTGCAGCGCGAACACGGCCCCGTGCCGAGCAGTCTCTTTTTTTTTTTTTTTAGTGCGCGTGTGAGTGCCCCTTTTCCCATAAGCTATGGTTTAGAAAACTTACCGCTTTATTTTGTCGTCTCAATCGTTCGTAAACTTACCAGGCATGATGTTTTTATTCTTCCACGGTTTGAAGCGAGATCTCTTCTTCCTCATCCTCAATAAATCCTTGATAGATTTTCAGCCGTTGGCCATTGACTTTAAATGGTGGCCCATTTCGAGGTTTAATTTCTACTGCACCGTGTGGAAAAATATGGGTGACGGAAAAAGGTCCTGACCACCTAGACTTTAATTTACCAGGAAACAATCGAAGTCGTGAATTAAAACAAAAGAACTAATCTCCTACCCGAAATTCATTAGGTTTAATATGTTTGTCATGCAAATTTTCATTCTTTCCTTATAAATTTCGGAGTTTGAGTATGCATAATTTCCTAAGTTCGTCTAATTCATTTATTTGACAAAATCGATTTTTACCCCAGCGAATTCTAGATCTAAGTTTACATTTTTGATTGCCCAGTAGGCTTTGTGTGCAATTTCTACTGGCAAATGACAACTTTTTCCATAGACTAGCTTATATGGGGTTGTACCTATTGTTGTTTTATAAGCAGTTCGAAAAGCCCATAAAAGCATCATCTAATTTATCAGCCCATTCCTTTCTATTTAACCCTACGGTTTTTTTCGAGTATTCGTTTTAAAACCCTCTATTAGTCACTTCGGCTTGCCCGTTTGTTTGAGGGTGATATGCTGTCGAAACCCGGTGATAGACCCCATATCTTGTTAAAAAATTTTTCAAGTTGATGGTTGCAAAAATGGGTACCTCTATCACTTATTAAAGCTTTAGGTGTGCCAAAACGAGAGAATAATTTTTTCAAGAAATCTTACCACCACTCTTCCATCATTTGTTGGAAGTGCCTCGGCCTCGGCCCATTTAGACAAGTAATCTACTGCCACAAGTATATATTTGTTTCCTTTTGATGGTGGGAAAGGTCCCATAAAGTCGAGTCCCCATACATCAAAATTTTCACAAACAAGAATGTCATTTTGTGGCATTTTCGTTTTTGGAAAGAAATATTACCTGTTCTTTGGCAAGCATCACATGTCTTTACAAGATTTTGAGCATCTTTGTAAATGGTTGGCCAATATAATCCTGAATCGAATACCTTTCGTGCGGTACTTGGCAGCACCATGATGTCCCTCCGTATGGACCTTCATGGACAATGGGCGGAGAATTCTTCGTGCTTCACTACCATGTACGCATCGTCTGAACGAGTTGGTCGGCACACATTTTGAAAAGATGTGGATCTTCCCAAAAGTAGTGTTTCACATTGGCAAAAGAATTTTTTTCTTTGATGATGTGGCCACCCTTTTGCGACTATATACCGCTAGCTAGGTAGTTAGCAAAGTCGGCGTACCATGGTTCTTCCTTATACTCCACCATTTCCAGGGACCTTCCGTTTGGAAATTTTTCGTTGATTTGCTCGTCCCCTGGTTGCCTCCAAAGCTGGGTCTTCTAGGCGTGAAAGATGATCTGCTGCGGTATTTTCCGCTCCTCTTTTGTCTTTGATTTCAATGTCAAATTCTTGGAGGAGTAGAATCCACCTAATCAAACGTGGTTTTGCGTCTTGCTTCTTAAAGAGATATCGAATGGCTGCATGGTCTGTATAGACTATAGTTTTAGAAAGAACAAGATAAAGAACGAAATTTATCAAAAAGCAAATACCACAGCTAGTAATTCTTTTTTCAGTTGTTGTGTAATTTTCTTGTGCATCGTTAAATGTTTTACTAGCATAATATATTGGGTGGAAATGCTTTTCTTTTCTCTGTCCCAAGACAGCTCCAACTGCAAAGTCACTAGCATCACACATGATTTCGAAAGGAAATTTCCAATCAGGTGCTATCATGATAGGTGCATTGACTAGCATTTCCTTTAGGGTTAGAAATGCTTGATTGCAATCCTTGTCAAAGATAAAAGGAGCATCTTTTTCAAGTAATTTTGTTAGAGGCTTCGAGATTTTTGAAAAGTCTTTGATAAACCGCCTATAAAATCCGGCATGTCCTAGGAAACTTCTAATAGCTCTTACGGAGGATGGAGGTGGTAATCTAGAAATGGTATCTATTTTGGCTCGATCTACCTCCATTCCTTCGCTTGAGATTTTGTGACCGAGTACTATTCCCTCCGTTACCATGAAATGGCATTTTTCCCAATTAAGGGCGAGGTTAGTTTCCTCACATCGGGATAGCATTCGTTCAAGGTTATCGAGGCATTGGTCGTATGAATCCCCAAAGATAGAAAAGTCGTCCATGAAGACTTCCATTGTCTTTTCTATCATATCATGGAAAATGGCTACCATGCAACGTTGGAATGTTGCGGGGGCATTACATAGACCAAACGGCATGTGTCGATAAGCAAAAGTTCCATAGGGACATGTGAAAGTTGTCTTTTCTTGGTCTTCGGGTGCTATCGGGATTTGAAAGTAACCTGAAAAACCATCCAAGAAACAGTAAAATTTATGACCGGATAATCTTTCTAACATTTGATCAATGAAGGGTAAAGGAAAATGATCCTTTCTTGTTGCTTCATTTAATCGTCTATAATCTATACATACTCTCCATCCTGTGACGGTTCTCGTTGGTATTAATTCATTCTTTTCGTTAGTAATCACCGTCATACCTCCTTTCTTTGGAACTACTTGGACGGGACTTACCCAAGGACTATCGGAAATAGGATAGATAAGTCCGGCGTCAAGTAATTTGATGACTTCGTTTTTAACCACTTCTTGAACATTTGGATTTACTCGACGTTGTGGTTGTATGACCGATTTGTAGTCATCATTCATCAAAATTTTGTGTGTGCACATAGAAGGACTAATTCCTTTTATGTCCACAAGTTTCCAAGCTATTGCATTTTTGTGTTTTTTCAAAAGATTAATTAATTTTTCTTTTTCTAAGTTATCTAATTTAGACGAAATAATTACAGGTAACTTACCATCTTTGTCTAGAAAAGCATATTCCAAACCTTTTGGAAGTTCTTTGAGCTCAAGTGGTGGGTCTTTAGGAGACTCCTTATTTGGTTGCTCGTTTCGATCAAGAACTTTAAAAGTTTGTTCTATGGCGACCTCTTCTTCAACAAAGTGGTCAATCTCTTTACTTGTATCGGGTGGTTCATCTTCATCTTCAATTAGGGGGTCATTATTGCCGAATGGATATTTCATTGATCGTTCGAGATCGACACTTCTTTTAAATGCCCCTAATTGAAGAGGTAGATTATTGAACTTCCGGTTTTTCAAAGCTTCGTGAGTTTTTACAAATGGTCGTCCCAACACTAGAGGAGCGTCATCGAGGATGACAAAGTCGGTTGGGATTACCATTTGATTTGTTTGAACCAAAACATCTTCAACTATACCGATTGATTTTATTACTTTCCGATTGGATAGAAAAATGGGTATTTGAAGTGGAGAAAAATCACTAATACTTAATTTTTCGAAAATGTAGTTAGGCATTATGTTAACACAAAGATCTTTATCGATTGTGACATTACTAATAAACGAATTTTGAAAGAAACATGGAACCGGTGTGATGTTAATTTCAAATGGGTCTTCTTTTATTAGCGAAGTTTGATCATTAGTTAACTTAACACTTACCGTTTCGTCAATTTTAGTGTTAGTGTTTAACTCTTTTAAAAACTTAGCATGAGTGGGTACTAAACAATGATTTTCAAAAGAAGGTGTCAAGAGATTAATTTCTTCAAAATTAGACTCTTCTTGGATTTTAACGCTGTCGGACTCACCTCTTTCGTTGTTTAACTCATGTGTTGGTTTTTCACTTACTTGTTCTTCCATTTTTTCATTTTCAGTTATCTCTTCCTTTTTTAATTCTTCTCTTGCGCGGGACTCCTCTTCCCTTGCGCGAGCTTCTTTTATACATCGATCGATAACTCTAATGTGTTCTAATATCCTATCGGTCACTTCGGTTATAGAAAAAGAATCATTGTTTTCTAAGCTTGAATCCGGTTGTTCGACCCTTTGTTCCTCATAATACCCATATGAAGTTGATGGTTCACACCATTGTCCTTCATTGTAAGCATATGATGGATAAGGTTCGTAATTTTGTTCTTCATAATACTCATATGAGGTGGGTTGTTCACGCCAAGGTTCCTCATAATAAGCATATGAAGGTGGTGGCTCATATCTTGGTTCTTCAAAGTATGAGTAAGAAGGCTCATACGGTACCGTTGAGTTATATGATGAAGTCGATAAAGGTGTGTGGAAAGTTAATGGTCATCACTTGAAACATTACTTGGGAGGTCCCATTGATACTACCGAAGAGGAAGAAATTCCTCTAGAGGACCCACCCACCTTCACCGAGCAGTGAGTTGCAAAAGCTTTGTTTGTAGAGTATGTACCGTTTGTAAATTTCGTTATTTTTCGTACTTTTTTTGTAGTTTTTCGTGTTTGTGTTTTGTGTGTTTGAGAAAATTTGTAGGAAACGTACTCTTGAAGAGATGAAAATGCGAAGAAAAAGTCATTCCAGGTAAGTCCCATACTTAGAAAAAATTTGGGATGGTTTGGGGAAGGTTTGGTAAAAGTTAGAAAATTTTCTAAGTCCCAAAACTCAAAAATTTACGAGACATTCTGTGGAAATTCATCCGTCACGTCGCGCCACCACCAGATCCTCATCTGGTGGCGCTACGCCACCATAAGGGTCACCTAAACACCCATTTGAACCCGTTTAAACAAGTTTGAACCCCCAAAAGTTGAACCCTTTTCAATGAACCCAGCCGTGGCGCTACGCCACGGCCCATCCCACTTCTCGTCGCGCGACGCGACCGACGTAAAACAAGAATTAAAACCTTTTCCTTTACCAGCTACCCCCAAACACCCCGAACCCTTTTCCTCTAACTCTCCACCGCCGCTCACCTTACACCCACCATATCTACACCATTCACCACCGTTTTTCACTGCGCAACCCACCCACGTGATCGGATTTTCACCCCGAACAAAACCCACATCAAATTTTTCTCATCCGGCCACTGATTTTGCAACGAATCGGGAATCACTACAACTCAAAAATTTCAAAATTTTTCTTGCACTTTCACAGATCCAGGTACATTTCCTTGCAATCTTCTCTTATGTTCGCTAAATTAAAGTCATTTTGTGAGTCATTTGATCGAGTCAGTTTGTATAAGTTCAGTTTCGAGTCCAGTTTGTGTCAGTCGAGTCGGGTCAGTAGTGAGTCGTCATTGAGTTGATTGTTGATTGTTCAGGTTGTTTATGATTGCAGGTGGTTGTTTTGGGCTGTGAATTAATCAAAGTTTCAGCTAGGTTCTTATGTTATGTTCTTGCGGACAGAAATAAGTGTGGGGATCGGGTGCTTATGATGATGTTAAAGGATTAATTTTTGACAATGAATCAAGTTTTGAGATGATAAAGAAGTTTTCAAACTTTCATTGGTTAAGTTTTGGCACTTTAAGGTATTTATTATTAGTTCGAATACCAAAAATTTAGTAAGTGTTAGGCTATGAGCAGGTTATAAAAGGGGCTGGTTGGGTTTGTTTGAGATGATATTGCGGATTGGTTAGGTTTGGGACTACTTAAAGCTAAGTGTGGGGATACGGGACTCAAGTTTTTGACATAAAAATATGATTTTTACTCACTTTGGCGTCCCGTTCCCATTGCTTCCCACTTAGGCTTTTTGTTTGATGTTATTCTCGGCACTTGGATTTACTCGAGGGCGAGTAAAGTGCCGGGGGTAGGTAAAGGTCTAAATCTTGTATTTTGCGTATACTTTAAGTCGAGTCTAGCTTAGTGTTTAGTTTAGTGTCCTTTAGGTTATGTGTGTCGTTATCGAGTCTACTTAGTGTCTTATTGCTTCGTGTTGTTTATTTGAATATTTAAACCCCTCTGATGTGCGTGAAAGTGTCGTATATATTAGGTGTATATTTTAAGCCCTTTTTAACACTTATTTTAGCCAAGTTTTAAATTTATAAAACACGATATTTCACTAACACTAAACACACATATGGGCAAGTGCACCCATCGTTGAGTGTAGTATAGCGTTGGTAAGATACCGAGGTCGTCCAAGGACACAAGAGCTTTTAATACCGGTTTATCCTCAACGTCTAACCAAAAATAAAAGTTTAGAAAAATGTTTTAAACTAAGAAAAATAAAAATAACTAAAATGCTGAAAATAAAAATAAAAGAAAAAACAGATAGACAAGATGAATCACTTGGTTCCGACTCGTATCTAGTATAACCTTTGATTATTTCCGCACTTTTGCACATAATTAAGAGATTATCTTAGTTATTGTAGTAGGCCCCTCTTTTGAAGGCGACGTTACCCTCACCCCAGTAGTTTGAGTCAGCAGGGATACAATCCTAAAAGGGTGGATTATTGGAAGATAATGAATTAAGTTATTAATGCAGTATTGTGGTAGGCCCCGCTTTTGGCGGTGACGTTACCCTCGGCTAAGTAGTCTGAGTCAGCAGGGATACAATCCTAAATAGCCGGGTTATAGTATTAATAGTAGTTAACTTATGAGGGGATCAAAGAGTTTGGACCCCCGCCATCCAATACCGTGAAGTATTGAAGGAGGTCCTACTAACTTTGACCCAGGTCCATTGCAGGACCTCTAAATGCTGAACAATGGCAAGACCTTTACCAAACCGTTCCCTTAACCCCCTACCAGGTAGCCAACATATCTCCATATAGACCGTGGAGATATGAATGGTGAAAATCCTTTATTTTATATAGACAGTAAAATAATGCCAAGACACCACGGACAAATGATAAGGAAAGATCACCTTCAACATAAGTAACTAGTTATTAAAGTCATTAATACAAAACCAAATAAAAAGTGCAAAAGATTAGAAATAAAAAGTATTATACTAGACACTTTGTCTTCACCAAGTGATGTAAGAGACTTAGGCAAACATGGCCTTGATTGTCAAGAACTCTTACGATCAATCTTGGATCCCGAGACGACTCACACACACTCTACGATGGACAATGGATGATGGTGGTGGATGATGGTGTTGTGATGGTGGTGGGTGGTGGATGAAGTGTGAGAGAGGTGGAGTGCCAAGGAATGAGATGAAATGAATCCAAGCACCCCTATTTATAGGCTGAACAGAGAGCTGGACACGGCCCCGTGCCCGCTGGGCACGGCCCCGTGTCCGTCTGACACTCTCTCTCCTCATTAATTGTAATTCGCAATTACAATAAATGCGTCTGCTGTACTTTCGACACGGCCCCGTGTCCGCTGAGCACGGCCCGTGGTGGGCAATAGAAGCTTCTATGGATTTGTCTTTTCTGCTGCTTCTTGGGCACGGCCCCGTGCTGGCTGAGCACGGGGCGTGTTCAGCCTTCTGTCTTCTCCTTTTTGCTTTGGAAGGTGCCGTTGAGGGGTCGGGCAGTCCACTAATATTCCTTTTCTTGTATTTAGGTTGGATTTAGCTGTCTTTTTGCTTCTTTTGCGTTTTTGAGCTCATTTAATCCTGAAAATACAAAAGGAAGACAAAAACACTCTTTTTCCAATATTAGTACTTAAAAAGGGTTAGTTTTATGCCTTATTTGATGTAATTTATATGTTGCATTTTACACACATCACCCTCGCTCGTACTCAATCTCCATTCGGGCGAGGTTTGGTTCGTGCTTACATTGTTATGCAAAACGATGCATTTAAGTCACTTATTTTCAAACAACGGCCGCGAACGAAATGCTATACGGCCGTCGTTTGAATGTATAGTATATATTTCTATAATATTATAATATAAAAAATCCAAAAAAATATAAAAAAATTCAAAAAATTCAAAAAAATTATAAAACTTAAAAATACCAAAAATAGTTTGTTATTACTGACTGTCTGCGTGTTTTGTCTTTAATTTATTTGTTTTGCAGGCATGGCTAGTAGTTCTCGCCGAGGTAAAGGGAGAAAGACAGGAGCGGGTCAGTCAGCACCGCAGCAGGATCCGGTTCCTCAAGAAACACCGATTATTCAAATAGCGGCCGATGATCCGAAATTGAGAAAAATCAATTATCAAGCGACTTATAACTTTATTCTGGATCAGAAAATGCGTGTAACAGCAAATCACCCGATTCTAAAGTTTGAGCTGAATTCACCTGAATGGAACAAATTTGACAAACTGAAAGATACTGAGCTACTTCAGCACCGGGTTATCGATTGGAGGTGGTTGGATGAGATAGGCTCGCAACAGGAGGTGAGAGAGCTTTTGGGTCAAAGGTTGATTGATGTGCTGGAGTGTATAGAGCCTCAGTATGAGGAGTTGGTTTTAGAGTTTCATAGCACCTGGTTACATAAGGAGGGAAAGTTCGAGCAGGATACATCGGTGTCGTTTAGTCTGGGGAGGCAGGTGTATGAGATGAACATGGCGTGGTTTGCTATAGTTTCAGGGTTATATACCGAAGAGGAGGTAAAGAGGCCGGAGTTTGTTACATGCTTGAGGGGTGCTTATACTAAGCCTAGGGATTGTGGTGTCGGTGCGACTGAGTTGAGAGAGTTTTGGAGTACGATTTCCGATCATCCGTTTGTGACTACGAACCTGATCACGTTGGTTCGTAATCCGGTGTATAGGTATGTGCTGAAGATCTTGTCTACTACACTTGTAGGTCGGAAGTCGGGGGAGAACAAGGCGAACTGGATAGAGTTGTTTGTCTTGATGTGTAGAGTGCAGAATAGGGAGATGAATTTGGCTACGGTCTTAGCAGATTCTTTTAGTAGAGGTCGTCGAGGTGGTATTCGTGCTGGGTTGGATATGGGCCCATACATTACTAGGATTGCAACAAATTTGGGGGTGCTTGACAAATATCTTCCTGAATTTTTACATGAGGGGCCCACGACGGCGACTTTTGGGGTGAAAGAGCTGTAGCAGGCAGGCATCGTGTCATGGCAGGAACCCTACGGATGGGAGCCGATCAGACAGGGTCCACAGGTTCTGCCGCCACAGGGACATCCAGCTGAGGATGTCATGATTCAAATTGAGCCCACACATCGGCAGCAGCCGCCTCAGCGACACGAGTTGCCAGCACGTCAATACCCAAGGAGGCAACCTCCACCTTAGCCTCTTACTTTGGAGTCACTCTCTGGCTATGTGGAGCAGAGATTTGACAGGCTGGAGCATTTGATCGAGGCACTTCGGTTGGGTCAGGAGAGGCAGGATGATGCTCTCCGTTATATGATGTCCACTCACAGCATGAGGATCCCGGATTACTTCCAGCCTAGGCAGCAGGAGGGCCATGCTGGTGCTGGTGCACAGGTTGATCCGGAGCCTCCGTTTCAGGTATTTGGGGAGAGCAGTGGTGCAGGTGGTCGGCAAGAGAGCAGGCATGAGTCCGATAGTGGATAGTGAGGAGTAGAGTGGGGATAGCACGAGGATGCAGGAGTAGCAGCTGATACTATATCTTTTGTTGATTATTTTTCTTTTATGCTGTTTTTTATCCTCATACTTTTGGTCTGTACTGATATTTATACATGTTAAACAGGTTGGTTAGGGTGGCTGGGTTGGTTGATGTGATGAAACTGATGAACTATTGATGATTTTGATATATATATATGATGATATGGTTTGGTAGTTTGTTTGATGATTGATAGGTTGATTGTGTTAGCCGCTTTCGTTCGCGTGTCCGAGGGTAGAGTTGTTTGCTGAGCGCGTTTCGAATTGGAGGGCTTATGTGGAAATGACTGGCACTTTGACAGTCTCACATATCAGCTAAGTCGTTTCCCTTTTTGTTGTTGTAATTTATTTATTTATTTCGTCTTTAGTTCGTTATTTATTTAGTTAGTTCGTTAGTAGTCTAGTAGTTATTTAGGTAGTTGAGTCGTATTTCCATTCTTGCATTAGGGACAATGCAACCTTTAAGTGTGGGGACGGGATACATGTAAATAATCGAGTCTTATATTGAAAAATACAACAAAAAAAAATTGAAAAATCCAAAAAAATTGAAAAATCAGAAAAATGTCCTTCGATATGAGAAGTTTGTATATTTAAAACGGAAAATGATAGAAAAGGTGAATTTTTGCTTGGGTTGAATAATAATAATATGAGATTATAATAAATCAAGCTTGCGTCTAGTTAGGGATATGTGGATAGGCCCGGGTTTGGTTTTAAGTCCCTTTGAGCTAATATACCTTAATAGTCGGTCTGCTAGTGGGTTTTCGCCTGGGAGATATGGGAAATCAAAACTGCCGATAATAGTATAAGGGGCACCGTTATAAGTTAAAACTATTAGAGTTTGTGATCATGCGAAAAATAGAAAAAAATAGAATAAAAAGTGAGCTAGAAACTAAATGAAAGTAGTGCATTCCTATGTAGTCTGGGCTGGGGATAGTGACTCTACAGCCGGATTACCGCTAGGATGTGTGAAATCGACCGTGCAAAGAAAAGAAAAAAAAGTACCGAAGCTTAAGTAATCTGGGTTGGGGATAGCGACTCTACAACCGGATTGCCTCTTGGTTAGGGAAAGCATCGTCTACGCTCATGAAAGAGAAAAAAAAGAGAAAAGCGAAAAGAATGGAAAGGAAAAAAATCTGATTGTAAACTCTCTTGGTTTTGATATAAGACGGTTGGGAATTGGTCAAATGATCGTTCCTTTAGTCCTATAAGCTTGAGGTGGGAGTAGGTAGACCGTAGATTCTAGTGTGAGACCTTAGGTAGACTGACCGCACTTAAATTAAATCACATGATAAGGGTTTAGGATTGGACTCGGGTTTAAAGGGATAAGTATATTCGCAATCTCGGCTAACGCAAGCCTTGGTTTTAATAAGATATAAATAATTTATTACCCAAGTGATTGTTCGTCTCTGATTCCGTTGCACAATTCTTTTTCGAGGACGAAAAAAGAGCAAGTGTGGGGATATTTGATGTATTGCAAAATACATCCTTATATCGTGTATAGTTTGTACAATTTATTGTTATTTATAGTTTAGTTTTATCTAGAATTACGTGCTATTGATTATGTTTGCGTTTTCCAGGTCTTGATACATGAAGTTGATGAAAAAGGAGCAAACACGAGCTGAAATGCTGAAACATTAAGTCTTGGAACAAGTCTAAAAGAGTTAGAATAATTCTTGAAGAGTTTTGGGAGTGAAAGCTGAGTTTTGGACGCAAGATTCTGTGAAAAAACACCCGTGGCATCGCACCATGGGCAGATGATCATATCAGTCGCGTGACGCCAGCATGTAACAAACAAAATCTGAATCTTGTGATGGTGGCGTCGCGCCACCACAAGGGACCTTACCCGTCACGCGACGCGACGGGGTTAGCTGGCGAATTTTATTTGTCTTGTGTTAGGGTTTGGTATAAAAACTTAAGTTAATCATTATCATTAACAAGTTACGAATCAAGAAAACCCTAGGCGAATTTCAGAGTAATTTTCGAGTATTTCGGAGTGATTTAGCTTGCGGGAATCATTC
Source organism: Helianthus tuberosus (assembly GCA_030545235.1). Classification (NCBI taxonomy): domain Eukaryota; kingdom Viridiplantae; phylum Streptophyta; class Magnoliopsida; order Asterales; family Asteraceae; genus Helianthus; species Helianthus tuberosus. The sequence goes on from JARYGA010031381.1 coordinate 23,511, forward strand.
GGTTGAAGCTTGGAGCGTGGAAACGAAGATTGTTCGGGTCTTATCTCCCGGTTTTCTTTAATTTCGTGTTTCAATACTTTTCCAATGAATTCTTGTTTTGAACTTGCTTTGTTTATTTTAGACAACATGTTTCTTGGCTAAAACCTTTGTTACTACCTAGGCAAGATGATAGTTTGATCAAGTTTGGATTTTTAACGGGTCTTTATTGTTTGTTATGGATTGATCTGTGAAAGTAAAGTGTTCTAGAATTTCTAATTTGGTGCGTGTGCGTATTTACTTTTGATTATTGATTACTTACTATTTCACATAGATTTTGGTGAATGTCTTTCACATAATAAATTTGTGTTGATTATTTGCATCCTTGCGGGTCTGGGTGATCTTTGGGTAAATCGGCCGATAGCCTTAGAAACAGTAATTAAAATACAATTAGAATTAAATATTCTGCTTAACTTGTCGCTGAGAGGCTCGAGTTAGTTATTAGGTCTCAGTACAATATATAGCTAAGACAGGTTTTGAGAGAAGTCGGTTTTAGTTCCCTAATTGCATTTGTGTCTAGTGAACCAAGTTAGAATCTAGGATTGCCTTAGATTATCGCGCTGAGAGGTAGATAGTCGAATTAAGGCACTTTTAGAGTCGTTAGAGGACTGAGAGGAAGTCTAATTGTCGGTGTTCATAACAGCCTTGTAGGGTTTCCTAGGTTTCTTCGTGAGAAGGGTCGGGAAGTCTTAGCTTGAAATACCTTAGGGTTTAGTATTTTACGATCCCTACTCCATACAACTATAATACCGTTGGAAATCCATTCATAGTTAAACTGGATTCAAGCCTAGGTAGTCGTTAATCTCATCTGAATCAAACCTTAGTTTTTGTTCGTGTCTCAGTTTAATTTCATTTTAATTTCAATTTTAGGATTTTAGTAAAACCCCCCTTAAAACACAACAATTGTTAAGTCGTGTCAGTGTCTACTAAATAAAGTCGTTAAGGTAATTAATTTGTGACACCTGTGTCACTTCAACCATAAAAAAATACCAAACCAATTAAATATTTTATTTTATACTTGGGATTTGTATAAATACGTGTATCACTTGCACATATCAATTCTTGTTCGATTTCGGGCTCTAAATCGCTTTCTGGAAGGTTATACGCGCACTAATGCGTAAATATAACCAGTTTAATGTAACAAACACTCCGGAATAGTGAAATAGGCTTAACATACCTTAAATAACCTTTAAATAACTTAGAAATAAGTTTTGGAAGGTTTGGTGTGCCGAAATCAAGTTTATTCGCTTACAGGGACTAAATTCGACAAACTGCGAAAGTATGTCGATTCGTACTGTAACGAACATTCTGAAACTTGATCATAAGTTAAACATACCCTAAATATCCTTTACATAGCTTATAAATAGGCTTTGAGGGGTTCGGTGTGCTAAAATAAACCTTATGCTCATTCAGGGACTAAAAGCGTTAAAAAGTGCACAAGTTTGCATTTTCGCGCATATCTTACGTTCTGAATACACCGGACATCCAAAAATTTATGTAAGCATTAAAATATTTTGTTTTAGTGTTTGGCATGAGAAAAATCCATTCGTCGCGTAATTTGGATCGTTTTTCACGTTCGTGCGCATTTCGTCGTAATTAAGCGAATATCGCGTTCATACGACCAAACGAACCGACATCCGACATATTTTTGAGCATGTTTCAAGTCCCTCATACTTAGGCATCATTGTAGAGCCTTAAAAATTGTTTAACGGGCCTTAAACGTGTCGAAAAAGGCCGTAAACACATGCAGGTACTAAAACTGCAATTTCTAAAACTTGATGTGCAGACCTGAGGCCCAGGCGGGCCGCGTAAGACCCATATGACACCTACGCGGGCCGCGAGAATCTGCCAGATCTGCATAATTCACTTTTCAGCCTGTTTCCAGCTGATCTACCTGATTTTCTCACTTGCAAATGGTATTTTCATTACCATGGGCTCATATTAGGGGCTCCCATGGTTTCATAAAACAAGGGGTGCACTTGTACGGTCGAGATCAAAGCTCGTTTTACGAGGAATGATCTTAACGGTCCTATAAATCCTATATAAACCCCAACCCCTTTGCACTTGAAACCCACATTTGATCAGATTTTTCCATAAGTTGAAGGATAAAACCTTCATACCTGGGAATTATTAGATCAAGCTTCCATTATTGGACCCTTGGTAAGTCCTCTTTCATTCTTTTATGCGTTTTTAGCTTAAAAGTCAAACTATGTTTGACTTTCTGCATTGACTAGTTTATGGTCAATACGAAGTTCATTTGAACTTCATAACGTGAGCGTAATCACGATGGTTATAGTCCCTAGTGACTATACCTACTGATTACCACGTTATTTAGGCGTAGTGACGAGTCGTAGTTTCGGCCAAAATGCGTGTTCTTGCATATTTTGTAACCAAACTACTTTTAGGTATCAAAACCGTTTGTTTTGATACCAAACCTGTTTTCAAACCTCGTTAAACATGTTTTTAACATGTTTAACTCATCACTTTTAGATTTAGTGCTTATATAGGGTCGTAAGGTAAGCGATCTAAACAATCGCTTATACTTTCGAACCCGACCCGTTTGGTCGATCATTAGGATCCAACCAAACACATTAGGTGACCATAGTTGTATAGGGAATAACCTTCCGAGGTTATACCTTATGGTCACGTCGTTTAGTTAGTTGTATAATAGGTAGTATATATGCCTTAGGTAAATCACCAAAATACCCTTTTTACGCCAAAATTCATTTTAAGCATATGTAACCTAAATTTTGACATCTAAACTGATTAGGCAACAATATTAGACATGTTAAGGCATATTTTACTTGTCATAGGACTAGTTAGACAGTCCGAACGCGTTTTACGCGGACGACGCGTTAAAGTAGCATAAGCTACCTAAACGGGTCGTAATGGGTCGTAAGCACTTAGGATAGGTTTCATATTAGAATGTAGGCTTTGTTAAACCATATTACATGCGTTCCTATACTCATTTGGTTTACGAAACCTCATTCTATCCGATC
>JARYGA010031382.1:0-50000 GCA_030545235.1 Helianthus tuberosus
GAAAGGGGTGTGACAGATTGGTATCAGAGCTGCGATTGTAGTGAACCAGGATTCCTTCTTGAGTCTAGACTACAATCTTTAGGATCCTTTCACGAAAATAATTTTTCAAAAAGTTTTCATTGCATAAAACTTTCCGCGACATCCACTACCTGAAACTATTTTCAAAGAGTCAAGAAAAGACACTACGAGACTTAGGGTGCACTGGAGTAGCACTTGTCTTTGACTAAGAATTACTTGCGATTATGTGTGATAATTAATATATACATATACTAGAAGTAGAATATCACAGGTATACGTGACTTCGTCTAAAAACAATGGCCTATCTGAAGGAAGTGATACGAGGATGAAACGAACTGTGTGGACGGTGTAAGGAGTTACGTAATAATGGATGCATACATAATTATGGATGTTGTTTCTGTTTTTAGCTTTCTTGTGTCAAGACTCTGATGCCGGTTTTGTGGGAATTGGTTATTATATTTCATCCTATGTGATATATAAGAACCAAGTCCTCGATGTTCGACATTTAAATAAAGTTGTAAACTTTTTAGGCAATATGCTGTCTTGTGATGTAAACACTTATGTTTTAATTTTGCATTGATGATGACATTTGGAGTTATTTTATGAGCATGTAGTTTGTTTACCTTTCGTATGCGATGAGAACCTTTCAAGATCACACCTCGTGCTTCCTCCTTAGAAAGGGGTGTGACAAAAAGGCATGACTAAAAACTCGTAATGGCCACATCATGTTCGAAAGGTAGTCTTCGAAATCTCTTTGTCAGCAACCTTCAACTGATGATATCCTCGAGTAGTAGCTGGATCCCTGTAGCTTGATCAAACAAATCATCAATCCTCGGTAAAAGGGTACCGATTCTTGATAGTCCACTTGTTCAGCTCTCTGAAATCAATACACACCCTGAAGGATCCATCCTTCTTCCTCACAACAAAACAGGTGCACCCCAAAGTGAAAAGCTTGATTGAGTGAAACCCTTGTCCAGTAGCTCTTGAAGCTGATTTGACATTTCTTTCATTTCAGACGGTGCTTAATCTATAAGGAGATTTTGCAATTAGTGCAGCACTAGGTGCCAGATCGATTCGGAATTCGATCCGTCTTGCAGAGGGCAATCCAGGTAAATCTTTTTAGGAAAACTTCTGGATAATTGCGAACAATAGGAATCTCTCTGATATTCCTACATTTGGCCTTCATATCCACCATGTTAACAAAGAACGCGGGATAGCCTTTTCGTAACAGCTTGAACATCTTCGTAACACTGACGATATTCAATACTCGACACTCGACATGTCACACCCCGACCACGTGAGACAACGAAACGTGGCGGAAACGTCGGGGAGTGTCGTAACAGAATTAATCGTTTCAAATCCTTGGCAATTAAAGTTTCATTTTATTAATCAAACATGAGAGTTTACATTGTTTTAAACAAGAAACAAAGAGTACATAACATAAATTAACTAGTTCTTGTCTCGTTTTAAGTCACTAAGGCACAGGTCCGCCTAAGTATGTCTTGATAAGTTCTATGCATCATCTCCTGAAAACACATGTGAAAATAGGTACGTCAGCATAAAAATGCCTGTGAGATACATAGGTTTTGTGAAAATAGAATTCATGACTTATGTTTGAGAAAATGTTTAGTCATGAACCTTGTAATTTGCTTTGTCTTGTAAATCATTTGAAAAACGATAAGATCAGATGATATGTATAAATAAGAGAATAATGTATGGTTAAATGAATAACCATGTAAGATGAGTTTGTATAAGATAAGTTGTTTGTAAATCAATGTCTTGTGTAAAGTATGTTATTTGTATAAAATGTTATATGTCTCAAATTGAAATGATTCAAATAACGCTACAATATGTGATACCATACAAACACTTATATATAGGAAGTACCAGCGGCGTATCCACCATGCTTGTATCATATTACACACGCCTCATTAGTTAATCACTTACTCAAACCAAACTACCAAAGTAAAATGTTCATGTCTAATGTAAATCATGTAATGTGTATCCAAAATGTAAGCAGGTGATGAATAACAAATGTACTAAGTATGCGACAAATGGACATACATAGCATGTGAATTGTACTAAGTATGCAACAATAGACATACATAGCATGTGACGTGAAACAACTGTACAAAGTATGCAACAATAGACATACATAGCATGTGACGTGAAACATCTGTACTAAGTATGCAACAATAGACATACATAGCATGTGACGTGAAACAACTGTACTAATTATGCACACAATGGGCATACATAGCATGAAATGTAATGTAAAAAAATGTACTAAGTATGCACACAATGGACATACATAGCATGGACACAATGAAATCATGTACTATAAGTGTACTAATGAACATAGCAAGTATATGATGTGAAAGCAGGAAAGCACGAAAGTAACAAGTAGGCACATGTGTTTCACCCCAAAACAGTTTGGAAAACAGTAAAAGAGGGGTCTATGTACTCACTTGAGATTGCTTAGTAGTCCTTGAGTAACAACCAAACAATGCTAGAGATCACGGATATCAAACGGCACCTAATATAGGTAACTATGTTAATAAACCGGACCTAAATCGGAGGATCGGATAGAATGAGGGTTCGTAAACTAAACGAGTATGGAGACTCGTGTAATATGGTTTAACAAAGCCTACATACTAAATGAAACCTAACATAAGTGCTTACGACCCATTACGACCCGTTTAGGTAGCTTATGCTACTTTAACGCATCGTTCGCGTGAAACGCGTTCGGACCGCCTAACTAGCCCTATGACAAGTGTTATATGCCTAAACATATTACATAATCAGTTATGTGACAAAATTTTAGGTTACATATGCTTAATTACCAATTATACATGAAAAGGGTATTCTGGTAATTTACCTAAGGCATATAAACTACCTATCATACAACTACTCAAACGATGTGACCATAAGGTATAACCTCGGAAGGTTATTCCCTACATACTATGGTCACCTAATGTGCTTGGTCGGATCCTAATGATCGATTATATGGGCCGGGTTCGAACGTATAAGCGATTTATCAGATCGCTTACCCTTACGACCCTAGACAACGTGGTAATCAGTAGGCATAGTCACAAGGGACTATAACCATCGTGATTACGCTCACGTTGCGAAGTTCGAACGAACTTCGCATTGACCATAAACTGCTCAATGCAGAAAGTCAAACAAGGTTTGACTTTCAGACTCGAAAAGCAATAAAAGAACGAAGGAATACTTACGAAGGGTCCCCGAATGCTAATCTTGATCCAAGTAGCTCAGGTATGAAACAAAGGTTTCAACTTAGAGCTTCTAAGATCAAATTCTTGTGGGTTTAGCAATGGATGGGGTTGGGTATTTATAGTTTTCAGTGAGCCGTTAAGATCGTTCTTGGAAACCGTGCTTTGATCTTGGCCATACACCTCAAGAACATGGTTTTACAAAACCATTTGAGGCCCTAGTATTGAGAAATACCATGTGCATGTGGGTTTTGTGGGTAATGCAGCTGTTAACAGCCTGTTTAAACATTGAACCTGGTCTGAGAGGCTGACGCGGGCTGCGTAAAGATACACCTTGGGTTTACGCAGGCCGCCTGAAGTCCTGATCAGAAACCAAGTTTCAAAAATGACAGTTTTGGTCCCTGTTGTGTTTTAAGGCCATTTCCGACATGTTTAAGGCCCGTTAAGCCAACGTTAAGGCCCTAAAATGATGCCTAAACATTGTGGACATGAAACATGCTCAAAAATATGTCGGATGTTGGTTCGTTTGGTCGTACGAACGCGATGTTCGCTTAATTACGACGGAATGCGCATAAGCGCGAAAAATGATCCAAATGACGCGACGAATGGATTTTTCTCAAGCCAAACACTAAAATAAAATATTTTAGTGCTTACATAAATTTTTGGATGTCCGGATGTATTCAGAACGTAAGTTATGCGCGAAAATGCAAACTTGTGCACTTTTTTACGCTTTTCGTCCGTGAATGACCCAAAAGTTTATTTTAGCATACCGAACCCCTCAAAGCCTATTTCTAAGCTATTTAAAGGATATTTAGGGTATGTTTAACTTATGGTCATGTTCCGGAATGTCTGTTACAGTTCAAATTGGCATACTTTCGCTGTTTGTTAACTTTAGTCCCTTTAAGCGATTTAACTCGATTTTGCCATACCAAAGCCTTCAAAACTTATTTATAAGTTATGTAAAGGTTATTTAAGGTATGTTAAGCCTATTTCACTATTCTGGAGTGTTCGTTGTATTAAACTGGTTATTTCTACGCATCAGTGCGTGTATAACCTTCCACAAAGTGATTTAAAGCTTGAAATCGAACAAGAATTGATATGTGCAAATGATACACATATTTTTACAAATCCCAAGTATGAAATACAATATTTCATTGGTTTGGAATTTGTTGAATGGTTGAAGTGACACAGGTGTCACAGTCTCCCCTACTTTAGGAAATTTCGTCCCGAAATTTAATTTTAGGAGAAACTTGTGAGGACGACGGTGATGTTTTCGCTTTGAATGAACCCCTTGAACCCTAAGTAGAACTCTGGGCCATGATAGGGTTCTTAGCGAAGTTGTCAATCCCTCAAAGTGAAGTCCGTGTAGCAGCAAAACATGGAGTTTCAAACTATGGATAGGAGAACGTTTCCCATGAAGACTTATCATAGGAAACTTAAATTCACGATTGGGAAGTGTAAGATAAAATGACATCGGTCAAAGTCCAAGACTTCTCCTGTATCATTACTCTTGCCACTATTGGTCTTTACACATGACAAATCTTCCTGTGGTTTCGGTGCACTGAGTTCCATAATTATGTAGGCCTCCATAATTACGTACTTCCTTGCACAGTCCGCACAATTCATTTCATAATGCGTATGGGAAAAAAAATAAACGAATAATCCGGTGGTGATTTAACTTGACTGCAATAGAGTCTCTTTAACTAGGTCACCAAAGGATTAGATCAACGAACAATCTCTTCAGCTAAACTACCCAAGAGAAATATTTAACTACATCAACGTAGGATGTCTTTAACTAGATTGTCGAACCAATCTATTTAAATTAGATCGACGTAGGATCTCTTTAACTAGACCACCAGAGGGCCTTTTTAACTATATCAACGCATGATATATTCAACTAGATTGTCGAACCAATCTCTTAGATCAACGAATGATCTATTTAACTAAACTACCCACGGGGAATATTTAACTACATCGACGTAGGATGTCTTTAACTAGATTGCCGAACCAATCTCTTCAACAATATCAACACATGTTGTCCTTAAACTTTGGAATAGTACTTTATAATCCAAGGGACTTAACTACAACGTAGAAGTCCATTAAGGATTTAAGATAGTACCTTTTTGAATCTCCTACTACGAATCCCTCATATGAAGGTATGAAAGATTCTACGAGGATTTGGATAGTGAATATCCAGAGTATACAAAAACACAAAATGCATAAATGGAAAGACAAGATGCATAAACACATAGTCACATAACCACAAAATTGTTTATCTAGATCTTTAATTTGTAAGTGTTGTTTTGTTAATTACGTACATGCATTTAAAGCACACTAGGAATCCATTTCATGGATTTCATTTGGTACTTTAAACATTAGCAAGAATCTAACTATGAAGATAGAAAGATCTTCCAAAAAATTTGATTTCGTTTTCAAGAAAACGCAATATTCGAATGAAGGTACAATAATTTGAATATACGGAAATACCCTTAGGTACCCTATTAAGAATTTATAGTGGTACTTTGGGTATTCGTACAGAGTTGTAACTTGCGCCTTGTACTTCGTTTCCTTGGAAGAAACGGGTACTTTGGATTTCCATGGAAAACGCAAGAGATAATAAAATGGAAGAAATTACGGGGTAGTCTGTTCTTTAAGGAATACAGTTCCTTGATTGTCCGTATTGTAGAGGATACGTTGTTTATACATGCCATCACATTTGTACATTGCAATGTAAAATAAAAAGATTTATTTATAAACAACAACAACTGTTTCATGGACCTTGACTACAAAAGAAAATAATACATAAGGCTTGATTATCTCTAAACAACATTGTCTTCTAGTCGGTCCGATGCTCATCCCTGCGCTGGATTCACATTAGCAAGCTTTAGGCAATTTCTTCGGAAATGGCCCATCTCGCTACAGTTGAAGCAAGGACCTAGTGGAAGACGAGCTTGAGCAGGATTTACTTGAGGTTGGTTTGGACCACCTTGGTTTGGGGTAAATCGACAAGCATTTGCCAGGTGACCGAGTCGCCCACATGATGCACATAAACGACACTGTAGGTGAGCTAAGTGGTGTGCATTACATTTGTCGCATATCGGTGCAGTACCGGCATAAGGTTTCCTTGCAGGAGGTTGAGTTGGTTGGTTGCGGGTGTTTTGGTTGGGTTGAGCAGCAATCGCACAATTCTGCGAAGCCTTACGCTTCTTAGACTTCTCAGGGGATTTAGTCTGTTCATCCATGGTCTTTGATTCCTCGATTGGCTTCTTGTCACCCTTTCGAAAAAGTTTATGTTTTCTGATCTGAGATTCAGTCAAGGTTGCAGATAACTCAATGGCCTGCCTAACCGTAGTGGGGTTACTACCAGTAACAATGTCCTGAACTAAGTCAGGGAGACCATCAATGTATTTCTCGATCGCCTTATCCAAAGGCGTAACCATGGTAGGGCACAACAGGCTCAGCTCTTCATATCGATCAGTGTGTGCTCGATGTTCACCGCTGTCTTGCTTAAGATCGTCGAATTCCCTTTCCAATGCCCTGATCTCGTGACGAGGACAGAATTCCTTCATCATCAGTGCTCGAAGCTCTTCCCATGTCTGAGCCAGTGCCACATCGGCACCCCTATCTCTCACCACACCGTTCCACCACGTCAAAGCTCGTTTCTCAAAGACACTAGATGCGAAATCTACCTTTCGCTCGTTTGGGCATTGAACATGTCTGAAGGTGCTCTCTAGACTCTCGAACCATTGTAGAAGTGCAGTCGCTCCTTGAGTCCCAGAAAACTTTGATGGCTTAGCCGAGTTGAACGTCTTGAAGTTGCAGAGGGCATTATTGTTGTTGAGAGCTTGGTGACATTGGGCAACGATGTTCGGGATTGCAGCAGTTATTTGCTGTGTAATGACAGCTGCCAGATCTTCAATAGATACCGGATTTTCGCGTCGTGGAAGCATTCTAAAAGGGGAAACAAGAGAGAAAACAAATGAAATGGCATTGGGTAAGAATAGGATGTTACAATTTCCGACCAAAATCAAGGGTGATGGTCATTTGTTTGAACCATGAAGCAAACAAACAACACAAAGGCTGAGTCAAAGCAAATAGATCCTCATAGTGTATCGCGAAGACATGCTCGCCTATAAGTGGACACTCACCCCAAGAGTTCCCAGGTAAGAGTGACTGGTCCGATTAAGTGGATTTGTACGAACACTCTAGCCTTAGACAGAAAACCCAGGGTACAGGCATCCACTCCTCCAGTTTGCACGTGTTCACACTATTTAGGACCCAAAACTTTGACGAGATTTTGAAAACTCAAAGGGTTCAAAACCTTATAACAGAGGGTTCAAAACCTTACAATAGAGGGTTCAAAACCTAGTAATCAATCATCCTAGAACAGATGATTAGTTTTCAAAGCGGTTTTGAAATTTATGTTCTTGTTATGGTCGTCGCCTAAGGATAGGTGACGGTATTGTTTTGTGACTAAACGCAAGTAAACTCGCGTTAGGGTCCTAAGAAGGTTATAGACTAGGTCAAAGCATTACTAATAACCTAATTCCCTATAACCATTGGCTCTGATACCAACTTTTCTGTCACACCCCGACCACGTCAGACAACGAAACGTGGCAGAAACGTCGGGGAGTGTCGTAACAGAATTAATCGTTTCAAATCCTTGGCAATTAAAGTTTCGGTTTATTAATCAAACATGAGAGTTTACATTGTTTTAAACAAGAAACAAAGAGTACATAACATAAATTAACTAGTTCTTGTCTCGTTTTAAGTCACTAAGGCACAGGTCCGCCTAAGTATGTCTTGATAGGTCCTATGCATCATCTCCTGAAAACACATGTGAAAATAGGTACGTCAGCATAAAAATGCCTGTGAGATACATAGGTTTTGTGAAAATAGAATTCATGACTTATGTTTGAGAAAATGTTTAGTCATGAACCTTGTAATTTGCTTTGTCTTGTAAATCATTTGAAAAACGATAAGATCAGATGATATGTATAAATAAGAGAATAATGTATGGTTAAATGAATAACCATGTAAGATGAGTTTGTATAAGATAAGTTGTTTGTAAATCAATGTCTTGTGAAAAGTATCTTATTTGTATAAAATGTTATATGTCTCAAATTGAAATGATTCAAATAACGCTACAATATGTGATACCATACAAACACTTATATATTTGAAGTACCAGCGGCGTATCCACCATGCTTGTATCATATTACACACGCCTCGTTACTTAATCACTTACTCAAACCAAACTACCAAAGTAAAATGTTCATGTCTAATGTAAATCATGTAATGTGTATCCAAAATGTAAGCATGTGATGAATAACAAATGTACTAAGTATGCGACAAATGGACATACATAGCATGTGAATTGTACTAAGTATGCAACAATAGACATACATAGCATGTGACGTGAAACAACTGTACAAAGTATGCAACAATAGACATACATAGCATGTGACGTGAAACATCTGTACTAAGTATGCAACAATAGACATACATAGCATGTGACGTGAAACAACTGTACTAATTATGCACACAATGGGCATACATAGCATGAAATGTAATGTAAAACAATGTACTAAGTATGCACACAATGGACATACATAGCATGAACACAATGAAATCATGTACTATAAGTGTACTAATGAACATAGCAAGTATATGATGTGAAAGCAGGAAAGCACGAAAGTAACAAGTAGGCACATGTGTTTCACCCCAAAACAGTTTGGAAAACAGTAAAAGAGGTGTCTATGTACTCACTTGAGATTGCTTAGTAGTCCTTGAGTAACAACCAAACAATGCTAGAGATCACGGATATCAAACGGCACCTAATATAGGTAACTATGTTAATAAACCGGACCTAAATCGGAGGATCGGATAGAATGGGGGTTCGTAAACCAAACGAGTATGGAGACTCGTGTAATATGGTTTAACAAAGCCTACATACTAAATGAAACCTAACATAAGTGCTTACGACCCATTACGACCCATTTAGGTAGCTTATGCTACTTTAACGCGTCGTTCGCGTGAAACGCGTTCGGACCGCCTAACTAGCCCTATGACAAGTGTTATATGCCTAAACATGTTACACAATCAGTTATGTGACAAAAGTTTAGGTTACATATGCTTAATTACCAATTATACATGAAAAGGGTATTCTGGTAATTTACCTAAGGCATATAAACTACCTATCATACAACTACTCAAACGATGTGACCATAAGGTATAACCTCGGAAGGTTATTCCCTACATACTATGGTCACCTAATGTGCTTGGTCGGATCCTAATGATCGACCATATGGGTCGGGTTCGAAAGTATAAGCGATTTATCAGATCGCTTACCCATACGACCCTAGACAACGTGGTAATCGGTAGGCATAGTCACAAGGGACTATAACCATCGTGATTACGCTCACGTTGCGAAGTTCGAACGAACTTCGCATTGACCATAAACTGGTCAATGCAGAAAGTCAAACAAGGTTTGAGTTTCGGACTCGAAAATCAATAAAAAAACGAAGGAATACTTACGAAGGGTCCCCGAATGCTAATCTTGATCCAAGTAGCTCAGGTATGAAACAAAGGTTTCAACTTAGAGCTTCTAAGATCAGATTCTTGTGGGTTTAGCAATGGATGGGGTTGGGTATTTATAGTGTTCGGTGAGCCGTTAAGATCGTTTCTTGGAAACCGTGCTTTGATCTTGGCCATACACCTCAAGAACATGGTTTTACAAAACCATTTGAGCCCCTAGTATTGAGAAATACCATGTGCATGTGGGTTTTGTGGGTAATGCAGCTGTTAACAGCCTGTTTAAACATTGAACCTGGTCTGAGAGGCTGACGCAGGCCGCGTGAAGATATAACTTGGGTTTACGCGGGCCGCTTGAAGTCCTGATTAGAAACCAAGTTTCAAAAATGACAGTTTTGGTCCCTGTTGTGTTTTAAGGCCATTTCCGACATGTTTAAGGCCCGTAAAGCCAAAGTTAAGGCCCTAAAATGATGCCTAAACATTGTGGACATGAAACATGCTCAAAAATATGTCGGATGTTGGTTCGTTTGGTCGTACGAACGCGATGTTCGCTTAATTACGACGGAATGCGCATAAGCGCGAAAAACGATCCAAATGACGCGACAAATGGATTTTTCTCAAGCCAAACACTAAAATAAAATATTTTAGTGCTTACATAAAATTTTGGATGTCCGGATGTATTCAGAACGTAAGTTATGCGCGAAAATGCAAACTTGTGCACTTTTTTACGCTTTTAGTCCCTGAATGACCCAAAAGTTTATTTAACATACCGAACCCCTCAAAGCCTATTTCTAAGCTATGTAAAGGATATTTAGGGTATGTTTAACTTATGTTCATGTTCCGGAATGTCTGTTACAGTTCAAATTGGCATACTTTCGCTGTTTGTTAACTTTTGTCCCTTTAAGCGATTTAACTCGATTTTGCCATACCAAAGCCTTCAAAACTTATTTATAAGTTATGTAAAGGTTATTTAAGGTATGTTAAGCCTATTTCACTATTCTGGAGTGTTCGTTGTATTAAACTGGTTATATCTACGCATCAGTGCGTGTATAACCTTCCAGAAAGCGATTTAAAGCTTGAAATCGAACAAGAATTGATATGTGAAAATGATACACATATTTTTACAAATCCCAAGTATGAAATACAATATTTCATTGGTTTGGAATTTGTTGAATGGTTGAAGTGACACAGGTGTCACACGACACTTGACTCGGTCGGTCTCTGTGAACAACTACCGTCTTTCTACCGTCATCAGGACGAGATATCCTAGCTTGCTTCTTCAAGCGATAGTCCATACTTCGTTCTTGGCTAATCAATCCATTCTCGTATCTGCGTCAAAGCTCCCCAGCTTCACTAGAAATAAATCGACACTAAAACTATGATCACCTAACTAAATACTACAACCACGAACGACCTCACTAGTTTCCATCAACTTACCAATTGCTAGTTCTATCGAGCACTTTATACTCAGCTTACTTGTTGGCGAACACAAAAATGGTTCAAAGTTTTTCGAAACAAAACTCAAGTCAGCTTTGGTATTAAAGTATGAACATAGATTGGCTTTTGATTCGAAACATACCAGTAACAATAGCAGGATTCTCACATGCCTTCCCAGCACTCGCCTCGATGGCTTTGCCCATAGCATCCTGTCCTTTCAGTTTCAGGCAGTCTCTTTTGTAGTGTCCTTGCTCACCACACACGAAGCATCCCTCGAGCATAACTCCATCCAATGTACTCTTAGCATAGCACTCGCGAGTCATATGTCTAGTCCGACCACATCTAGCGCACTTTCTGCTTATCCTTGTGAGTCTTCTTCTTAGAACCACTCCTGTCACCCCTGGCATTATCCTTTCCCGACTCTCTAGGGTTAGCTACACACGCTTTCTCCAAACTGTGTTTCTTATCACGCTTCTCATTGGTATCCTTTCTCAAACTCCCAGATTTTTGCTTTCGCGAATCCCCAGATCTAAGTTCGGAATGCGGAATTATTTGACTGGTAGATCCGCTATGACGGTCCGACATCACGCATACCGTTGCCACGTCATTGCATAGGGTACCAGTAAATGATCTTAGGTTACTACCCTGGATTGTTTTATGTGTACTTCTATGTACTGTTCACAAAGTTAATGAAAAATCAGAATTACGCTCTGATTATATCATAACACAGGAACTACTAAAACTTTCCAATCATTATATCACCTGAAGGGTTTCCGATCTGTGTCCCACCAAAACCATGCCCCTGAGCACAACATCCATGTTCCTGGCCATTATTCTGGTTAGCATCACGCGGTTCCATGGCAGTATTAACATGTTGGGCTATGAGTTGTGCCAACTCCTCTAGGGTAGTAGGTAGTCCAAGACCCTGTCTTGCTTTTGGCGGTATTTTGTCGTTTCTATTATTACAACATAATATCAACATAAGACGATGTCCAAAATAATTTAATCATTAAATGCTAGTGGACCAAACATTGCACATGTATAATATCCACATATTAATGAGAACAATTCTCAAACCAAAAAGGAACCCATTTGATATTTATACAAAAAATTTACAAAGCTTGTTTTTAGTACAAAGACTAATTAAAATTTGGCGTGTCTACATCAACACCCGCAACAAGCCTATATGAAATTTCCTCCTAAATATCTGAAAATTTGGCATGCAAGCCATAAATAGGGTTCATCAAATGAGACATACAAAACAAACAACAGAAACAACCAACAACTAACGCTTCAAACCCAGGAAATCCAACATCTTCCTAATAAGCTCCTCTAGCTCATCATACCAGTCCATCTGTCCCTCTAAGTCTTTCATCTTGCCCTCCGTCGTCTCCAAGTCTCCGCATTACGTGGCGAACTGACGATCGCAGTGAGAACGATTGACCCAATGTGACAACTGTGTTCTGTAATCGATGTACAATGAAAAAAAATGTTAATTATTAATAAAACAATGTTCATTGGTGTTATTATATATGTTTTTGTGTTATTATATGTGTATTTGTGTTTGATGATTTTACAATTTGATTCGATTTCGATTTCAAGCTTTAAATCGCTTTCTGGAAGGTTATACGCAAACTGGTGCGTAAACGCAGTCAGTTTAACACGAAAAACATGCTGGAATAGTGACATAGGCTTAACATACCTTAAATAACCTCCACATGACTTAGAAATAAGCTTTGGATGGTTTGGTACGTTGAAATCAAGTTTGTTCGATCGCAGGGACTATTTGTGTCAAATTGCGAAACTATACTGATTTGTATAGTAACGAACATTCTGGAACTTGATCATAAGTTAAACATACCCTAAATATCCTTTACATAGCTTAAAAATAGGCTTTGAGGGGTTCGGTATGCTAAAATAAACTTTATTGATCAATAGGGACTAAAAGCGTCAAAAGTGCACAAGTTTGCATTTTCGCGCATATCCTACGTTCTGAATATATCCGGACATCCAAAAATTTATGTAATCATTAAAATATTTTATTTTAGTGATTTTCATGATAAAATTTCATTCGTCGCTTAAATTGGATCGTTTTTGCGTTTGTTACGACTTCCGTCGTAATTAACCGAATAACGCAACCGTACGACCAAACAAGCCGACATCCGAGATATTTTTGAGCATGTTTTGAGTTCCCTATACTTTAACTTCATTTTAGAGCCTTGAAATGGGGTTAACGGGGTTTAAACGCATCGAAAAAGGCCTTAAACATTTGCAGGGACCAAAACTGTAAATAATTGAAACTTTTCTGACCTGGCACCTGATGGCGCTGCGCGAGCACCAACTGTCTCTCCCCGTGGCGCGATGCAAGCACCTGATCTGGACAGAAAGTTTATTTTCTGCATTTTTAGCAATGGGGTCGAACTTGGGGGTCTATTTTGTAACATTTTCAATACCGTTTGCTGGTTTTAGGGCACCCCTAGTATCCCAAAACCATGGGCCATATGTGTACGGTCCAGATTAATGCTCGTTTATCGAGGAACAATCTTAACGGTTCTTGATTCTCTATAAATAGCAACACCCACTTCACTTCATTCTTACTCAAAATCTAATCTAAGATACTCTAAGTTGGGGCCTTTGCTACATACCTGAGCTACTTGGATTAAGATTTGCTTACGTGGACCCTTTGTAGGACCGGTTTTGACTCCGAAACGATTGCGAAACGAACGTGAAACGTGCAGAATCCGTACACGAACGCGACCTAACACACGTGACGTAATATAAACGTGATTCTATTATAAATCTGATATTGTACAGCACCTTGAATCACAATGACAACACTTTCTCTCTCTAGATTCTCTCTCTAGATCTAGAAAGCTCCAAGATGACAAATGTAGCAAAAGTCCCTAATCTATGACATAATCTCCTATTTATAGTCCAAGGCATTTAATGAGATTTCTCATTATTACAATTATGCCACCTTGCCTTTTTGTCTAGCTATCACTAATATAACGACTCGTTTTCTTCTGTTTCTCGCTACTGCTCGGATTGACGAAGGCTATAGACATAAATGCACTAACAGACTCCCCCTTGGATATTGCCGCAGTCAATCTTGATCATTGAGTCAAACTCGTAGCGTCTTCTTTTTCTCTCTCTTAGTCTTCTTGAACAGAATCCCGGTGGATCTGTCTTCAGCTTCAGCTTCTCCTTTCTGTAGACTCTTTTCTTCATCAGGCTCCCCCTTTCATCAAGCTTCCGTGCTTTTGGGATCGACACCTTGCTTTTTCGTATACAAGCTCCTTTAGGATAGTTACATGACTCCTTGAATCCACGCTTCCTTTTGCGTTGAGCTCGTCTTCAGACTCCCCCTTAGACTCGGCTTCCGGGATCGTAGTCTGGAATCTCATCTGCAATCACTCAAACATTTATAAGTAACAGCATTCAAATTTCAGCTATCCAGGAATTGTAACCTGGCTCACTCAAACATTCTAAACAAACAATTTTCATGAATTTGGCAGTTTCATCGAATCGAATCGGAAACTAGCTCTATAACAGTATAAGCATCCAAATCCCTCACAATTAATCAACCAATTCCAAACTAATGACCTTGGAGATATCACAAACTGTTTTTGATTTTTGATTTTTAATTTTTAATTCAAGTTTCAAATTAATGAACTTGTTTTATTTTCAGAAACACAATCAGCTTACTTAGATTTTGAAACTCAGCACTCAGACATCGGTTGTCGAAAATAAAGCAGAATCAAAAATCTTTTTGTATTTTCTAAAAATATAAAGCAGTAAAGAAATATGTACAAACATATTTACAGACAATATTTTTGTTTGAGTATGCGTTAGAGGATCATATCAGTTTCTGACAAGTCTCAAGTACCGTTGAGCTTAATTTCACTTTAAGAATTAAACAATTCACTTAGATTGTCGATATACTTGTCCACTTAAATTTTCATACAAATTTCAATCTGTCCAGGATACGAATTAAGTGTTTTAGAGACTTAAACTTATACGTGTGTCCCACCTCTTGAATATACTCCCGTATCCAGATCCCAATATTCAGTCTTACAGGTGATTATGACACAAATGATATCTGTAAGGGGTTAATAAATTATGAAGAATCATGAGAGCTCAGGTCAGAACCATCGTTCAGCAGAGAGATCATGACTCAACTTGTGGGTGTGTCCCCTTTAGAGGATCTTTTTTACAACAGCATTGCTAAGCAATTTTATTTTCTTATCATATATGCTGAGGGTGATGCTATGTTTCAAGCATTGTAGAAAGTATTATTCGAGGACTAGGTCAGAACTTCCATTCAGCAGAAGTCCCGGAATAATACCCCAGACATCATTGAGTATAAAAACCTAGTATATCAGATTATGAGACCTTTCAAATGAGATTTCAGGGGTTACCTATATATCCAAGTAGTGTTCCCCACGAAATAAGTATGTTTGAATTTAGGTTTATATCCCGAAAAAGTTTACTAAATGTATGAAAACCTATCGGCATATCATCAGTGAGACTGTTTAACGCTATATAATCATTACAATTCTTTAGCATACTGTAATTGTCTACTGATGTACTATCATTTCCTCTTTTTACGCAAAAACTCAATTTTTTGAATTTTATCATGTTTTTTACTTTTTCAAATTTTCAAATGTTTTTGTATTTTCTAACAACGTTACTCCCCCTAAAATGCAAAACCATTTAAAGAAAATTTGACAACCAATACTGATAGTTTTGTCTCGCCATCCATTTTCTGCATCTCATGCTCTGTTTTGCAGAAAATATAACACTTTAAGCAGAAAAACTAACGTAAAGTACCCCCATGATTTACAACACATTGATTTTTACAGTTTGAAAACCGTTTTTCAATCTAATGAAAGTAATCATGTTTGTTCAGCCGTGAGAGTTTCGGCATATTCAATCAACACATATTTTTGTAATTTTTGATTTTTGACAAAATTAAAAAACAAACATATTTTTGGTTTTTCAAATTTTTCAATTTTTAGGGTCTTTGAAATATTGTTTATTTATGTACAAAAAAAACATATAAACTTCCTGTTTCAACCAACACAGGATCCAGCAGCAGCCTCCTCTCGATGTGCCAGGCTGCTCCAATCTCCAATTTCACAATCTTTGAATTCCATGAGCACCTGCACAAACAAACTACTCAATTACTTGAACAATTTAGCCCAGGTCTGTTGAACCTTAGGCATTTCAACACAATAATTTTCATTCAATGCTGGAAATTCTGTATCATTTTTCACAAAAACTTTCTCAATTTTAACTTCAACTTTCTCATCTTTTACCAATTCAACATGTTTCTTAACACTCCATATTTGACCTTTTGGCGTTCCTCGTTTGTAAAAATGTGAATCTTTTTGAACATTTTGATTTTGAACAACAACTCTTGGTTTCCAAAACTCTTGAGGTTTTGTCATATCAACTGTTGTTTTCCAACTTTGTGTTGTTCTGAATCTGGGTGTGTAAGAATTCCAGGTCTGTTTTGAATCAAACCTGTTCTGGTTTAATTTCCAATTTTGAGTCGAAACAAACTTGTTTGTATTGTACATCTAAGTTTGTTTTGAGTCAAATCTGGTTGACCTTTGTCTCACAGTCTCAGATTTTTGTTTCTCAGCATCAATCTTCTTTTTGTCAACATCCACATGTTTTAGATTAGGACACTTGCGTGCAAGATGTCCTTTTTGATCACATTTGAAACATGTTCTCATGGACACATCTTTGACCTGTGGTTGTTGCTTTTTCTTTTTAGCAAAGAATTCATCATTAGACTGTCTCATTTTGAGTTCTTTTTCTTTTTCTAAACTGCCTCCTTGAACAAAAGTCATTTTTGTCTGAAAATTTGGCGTCTCATTTTTGTTTCGATTTTGTTTCTTCTTATAACCAAAACCAGCCTTCATGTTCTTCTTTTTGAAACCAGGTTTGTTATGCGAACCTTTACGACTCTTACCAACAAACTTTGAAATTTCAGACTTCTCAATCTCAACCATTTTGAAAACTTTATCAACTTTTTCTGAAATCACATTCTGAATCGGGAATACAACATCTAAGAACAATTTGTCCGATCCAATCATGGTATAAACCAATCCTTTTGAATCATCATTCAAACTTTTCTCGGATTTTGTGTTTTTCAGATATCCATCTTGAAGATTTCCTTCATCTTCATCCTGTGATTCAGATTTACCTGTATCAACCGACTCTTCTTTCAACACACTTTCAACGACTTTACCTACCACCTCTGAATCATGAGAATCATCAGATTTGGAATAGGTTATGTCAATGTTGTCTGGCAATTGGTCTACCATGTTGAAAGCTTTTTCAACATTTTCCTCATCATAAAATGCAAATTTTCCCGGTGGTGGAACTTGATGAAACTCTGAGCCAATGCCTTTCTTGTTCTGCTCAGACTCACCATCACCCGGTTTTATATTGAAAATTCGTTCAAGCACATATGACGACACGTGGTAACTCTTTAACTTGTTGTTATCCTGTTCTAAATCAGCAATCTGTCGCTTTAACTTAGCAACATCCTCAATATAGGAATTAACAACATCTTGTTTTATAGCATACATTCGTTTAAGCTCTTTGATTGTTTCAGACAGATAATTCATTCTTGATTGAGCATATTTCATTTCGTCTTTTACTTTATCATATGACACTTTTGTAATTTGATATGATAATTTCATTGAGTCATATTCCTTTTTCATTTCTTGACAAGCAATTTCTTTTTGTTCACATTCATTTGTCATTTTCAAAACATTCTCTTTCAAAACTTCATTTTCCTTTTCTAATTTGTTACATTTTTCTGAAAGTTTTTCATCATTTTCTTTAAAAACTTTTTCTTTTTCTAGCATTTCTTTGCATTTTTCTTTGAAATCTTTTCAATTTTTGTGAACTCAAGATCTCTTGTTCTAAATTGCTCATCTTTTTCAGTACAAGCTCTGCATGATTCCATGCATTTCTTGCACTGATCAATCAGTTTCAAGTTTTCAGAACTAGAATTTACCTCAGTGATTGGCACTTCGGTTTTTTTTTAGCAACCTCTGTCTGCTCAGCAACATTCGGCTTTTCTTCAATACCGACTTCATCACCAACATTATTAGCTTCCTCATTCTCATTCTTTTCTTCTTTTTCTTCTTTCTTCACCTCTTCTTCAATCTGCTGTTCTTCAGTAACAGCTTTCTCAACCTCTTCATTCACAACAACGTCTTCACTTTTGATTTCCTTCACAGCTTCAACTTCAACAGTTTCTGCTTTAACCTGTCACACCCCGACCACGTAGAACATACAAAACGTGGCGGAAATGTCGGGGAGTGTTGTAACAGAATTAATTGTTTCAAATCCATGGCAATTGAAGTTTCGTTTTATTGATAAGAAGTGTTACAATGTCTTAACAAACAAGGAAATACAACATAATTAACTAGTCTTGCATCTTTTATTGTCACTAAAGCCCAAGTCTGCCTATGTGTATCTTGATCATCTTATGCAACAGTTCCTGAAAAACACATGTGAAAATAGGTACGTTAGCATAAAAATGCCTGTGAGATACATAGGTTTTTGTGAAAATAGGTTTCATGACTTATGTTTGAGAAAATGTTTAGTAATGAACCTTGTAATTTGCTTTGTCTTGTAAATCATTTGAAAAACGATAAGATTAGATTATATGTATAAATAAGTGAATAATGTATGGTTAAATGTATAACCATGTAAAATGTGTTTGTATAAGATAAGTTGTTTATAACTCAATGTCTTGTGAAAAGTATGTTATTTGTATAAAATGTTTTATGTCTCAAACTGAAATGATTCAAATAACGCTACGATATGTAATACCATACAAACACTTATATATAGGAAGTACCAGCGGCGTATCCACCATGCTTGTATCATATTACACACGCTTCGTTACTTAATCACTTACTCAAACCAAACCACCAAAGTAATGTTTAACAATTGTAGAAATGTTTATTTCTAATGTAAACCATGTAATATGTATCCAAAATGTAAGCATGTGATGAATAACAAATGTACTAAGTATGCAACAAATAGACATACGTAGCATGTGACCTGTACTAAGTATGCAACAATAGACATACGTAGCATGTTACCTGTACTAAGTATGCAACAATAGACATACGTAGCATATAACCTGTATTAAGTATGCAACAATAGACATACGTAGCATGTAACCTGTACTAAGTATGCAACAATAGACATACGTAGCATGTAACCTGTACTAAGTATGCAACAATAGACATACGTAGCATGTAACCTGTACTAAGTATGCAACAATAGACATACGTAGCATGTAACCTGTAATGTAGGACGATGTACCAAGTAATGCACACAATGGGCACACCTAGCATGAAATGTAATGAAATCATGTACTATAATGTACTACTGAACATAGAAGGTATATGATGTGAAAACAGGAAAGCATGAAAGTAACAAGTAGGCACATGTGTTCCACCCCAAAATAGTTTGGAAAACAGTAAAAGAGGGGTCTATGTACTCACTTGAGATTGCTTAGTAGTCCTTGAGTAACAACCAAACAATGCTAGAGATCGCGAATATCAAACGGCACCTAATATAGGTAACTATGTTAATAAACCGGACCTAAATCGGAGGATTTAGATAGAATGAGGGTTTGTAAACCAAACGAGTATAGAGACTTGTGTCATATGGTTTAACAAAGCCTACATACTAAATGAAAGCTAACCTAAGTGTTTACAACCCATTACGACCCGTTTAGGTAGCTTATGCTACTTTAACGCGTCGTTCGCGTGAAACGCGTTCGGACCGCCTAACTAGCCCTATGACAAGTGTTATATGCCTAAACATGTTACATAATCAGTTATGTGACAAAATTTTAGGTTACATATGCTTAATTACCAATTATACATGAAAAGGGTATTCTGGTAATTTACCTAAGGCATATAAACTACCTATCATACAACTACTTAAACGATGTGACCATAAGGTATAACCTCGGAAGGTTATTCCCTATACACTATGGTCACCTAAAGTATTTGGTCGGATCCTAATGATCGACCAAACTGGGTCGGGTTCGAAGGTATAAGCGATTTATTAGGTCGCTTACCCTACGACCCTAGACAACGTGGTAATCAGTAGGCATAGTCCCAAGGGACTATAACCAACGTGATTACACTCACGTTGCGAAGTTCAAACGAACTTCGCATTGACCATAAACTGGTCAATGCAAAAAGTCAAACAAAGTTTGACTTTCAGACTCGAAAGACTCGAAAAGCAATAAAAGAACGAAAGAATACTTACGAAGGGTCCCCGAATGCTAATCTCGATTCAAGAATCTCAGCTATGAAACAATGGTTTTAAGTTAGAGTTTCTCAAATCAAAATTCTAGTGATTTAAGCAATGGGGGGCATGGGGTATATATAGTTTTCAGTCCACCATTAAGATTGTTTCATGGAAACCGTGCTTGAATCTCATGCGTACACTTGTCGGAAAGTTATGGTGGCTAAAAATGGTTCTTATCAGCTGACTAAGCATGTGTGAGTGTGTGGTGGAGGATTAAACAGCTGCAAACTGCTGTTAAATGCAGTTAATCTGGTCCACAAGGCGGACGCGGCCCGCTTCAGGATGTGCAGAAACTCAGGCGGGCCGCCTGGGAGTCACAGATCAGAACAAAGTTTCAGAAATGACAGTTTCAGTCCCTGCACGTGTTTAAGCCCATTTCCGGCACTTCTAAGGCCCGTAAAGCCAACTTTAAGGCCCTAAAATGATTCCTAAACATTGTGGACATGAAACATGCTCAAAAATATGTCGGATGTTGGTTCGTTTGGCCGTACGAACGCGACGTTCGCTTAATTACGACGGAATGCGCATAAGCGCGTAACACGATCCAAATGACGTGACGAATGGATTTTTCTTATGCCAAACACTAAAATAAAATATTTTAGTGCTTACATAAATTTTTGGATGTCCGGATGTGTTCAGAACGTAAGTTATGCGCGAAAGTGCAAACTTGTGCACTTTTTAACACTTTTAGTCCCTGAATGACACAAAAGTTTATTTTAGCACACCGAACCCCTCAAAGCCTATTTCTACGCTATGTAAAGGATATTTAAGGTGTGTTTAACTTATGGTCATGTTCCGGAATGTCTGTTACAGTTCAAATTGGCATACTTTCGTAGTTTGTCAAATTTAGTCCCTGTAAGCGAATAAACTTTGATTTCACCACACCAAACCTTCCAAAACTTATATCTAAGTTATGTAGAGGTTATTTAAGGTATGTTAAGCCTATTTCACTATTCCGGAGTGTTCGTTACATTAAACTGGTTATATTTACGCATCAGTGCGTGTATAACCTTCCAGAAAGCGATATAGAGTTTGAAATCGAACAAGAATTGATATGTGTAAACGATACACATATTTTTACAAATCCCAAATATGAAATACAATATTTCATTGGTTTGGAATTTGTTTGATGGTTGAGGTGACACAGGTGTCACAGTCTCCCCTACTTTAGGAAATTTCGTCCCGAAATTTAGTTTTTAGAGGAAACTTGTGAAAACAGCTGTGACGGTTTCACTTTCAGACAAATCCATTGAACCCTTAAGTAAAACTCTGGGCCATGTTAGGATTCTTAGCGAAAATTTCAACCCTCAAAGTGAAGTCCTTGTAGTAACAAAACATGGAGTTTTGAACTACGGACAAAAGGACGTTTCTTATGAAGACTTATCATAGGAAACTGTGTGTGTGATTGAGATCAGAATTGGGGAGTGTGAGAATAAATTACATTGGTCGAAGTCCAAAACTTCTCCCGTATCATTACTCTTGCCACTGTTGGTCTTAACACATGACAAAACTTCTTGTGGTTTCTGTGCACTGAATTCCATAATTATGTAGGCCTCCATAATTACGTAGTTCCTTGCACAGTCCGCACAGTTCATTTCATAATGCGTATGGGAAAAAATCAAACGAATAATCCTGTGGTGATTTAACTTGACTGTAATAGAGTCTCTTTAACTAGGTCACCAAAGGATTAGATCAACGAACAATCTCTTGAACTAGACCACCCGAGGGCCTATTTAACTACATAAACACCTGATATATTTAACTAGATTGTCGAACCAATCTATTTAACTTAGATCGACGTAGGATCTCTTTAACTATATCAACGTATGATATATTTAACTGGATTGTCGAACCAATCTATTTAACTTAGATCGACGTAGGATCTCTTTAACTATATCAACGCATGATATATTTAACTTGATTTTCGAACCAATCTTTTTAACTTAGATCGACGTAGGATCTCTTTAACTTAACTACCCAAGAGGAATATTTAACTACATCGATGCAGGATGTATTTAACTAGATTGTCGGACCAATCTCTTCAACTATATCAACACATGTTGTCCTTAAACCTTGGAATAGTACTTTTAATCCAAGGGACTTAACTACAAAGTAGAAGTCCATTAAGGATTTAAGATAGTACCTTTTTTGAATATCCTACTACGAATCCCTCATATGAAGGTATGAAAGATTCTACGAGGATTTGGATAGCGAATATCCAGAGTATACAAAACACAAAATGCTTAAAAGGAAAAACAAGATGCATAAACACATAGTCACCCAATCACAAAATTGATTATCTAGATCTTTAATTTGCAAGTTTTGTTTTGTTAATTACGTACATGTATTTAAAGCACACTAGGAATCCATTTCATGGATTTCATTCGATACTTTAAACATTAGCAAGAATCTAACTATGAAGATAGCAAGATCTTCCAAAAATTCGATTTCGTTTTCAAGAAAACACAATATTCGAATTAAGGAACACAAAAATTTGAAGATACGGAAATACCCTTAGGTACCCTATTAAGAATTTATAGTGGTACGTTGGGTATTCATACAGAGTTGTAACTTGCGCCTTGTACTTCGTTTCTTTGCAAGAGACGGGTACTAAGGATTTCCGTGGAAAACGCAAGAGATAATAAAATGGAAGAAATTACGGGGTAGTATGTTCTTCAAGGAATACGATTCCTTGATTGTCGGTATTGTAGGGGATACGTTGTTTATACATGCCATCATATTTGTACATTGCAATGCAAATTAAAAAGATTTATTTATAAACAACAACAACTGTTTCATAGACCTTGACAACAAAAGAAAATAATACATAAGGCTTGATTATTTCTAAACAACATTGTCTTCTAGTTGGTCCGATGCTCATCCCTGCGCTGGATTCGCATTAGCAATCTTTGGGCAATTTCTTCGAAAATGGCCCATCTCGCCACAGTTGAAGCAAGGACCTCGTGGAAGACGAGCTTGAGCAGGATTTACTTGAGGTTGGTTTGGACCAGCTTTGTTCGGGGTAAAACGACAAACATTTGCCAGGTGACCGAGTCGCCCACATGATGCACACAAACGACACTGTAGGTGAGCTAAGTGGTGTGCATTACATTCGTCGCATATCGGTGCAGTACCGGCATAAGGTTTCCTTGCAGGTGGGTGAGCTGGTTGGTGGCGGATGTTTTGGTTGGGTTGAGCAGCAATCGCAAAATTCTGCGAAGCCTTACGTTTCTTAGAAGGTTCGGTTTTGCTTTCCTTGGTTTCCTCCTGAACATTAGCTTCTGGTTTCTTGTCGCCTTTCCGAAAAAGTTTATTCTTCCTGATGTGGGATTCTGTTAGGGTAGCAAACAGTTCAATGGCTTGTCTGACAGTAGTAGGGTTACTGCCAGTAACAATATCCTGAACTAGGTCAGGAAGACCATCATTATATTTCTCAATCGCCTTATCCAGAGGCGTAACAATAGTAGGGCATAACAAGCTCAATTCCTCATAGCGGTCAGTATAGGCTCGATGTTCCCCACTGTCTTGCTTCAAATCATCAAATTCTTTCTCCAACGCTCGCAGTTCATGACGAGGACAGAACTCCCTCATCATAAGAGCTCTAAGCTCGGCCCAAGTCTGTGCTAGTGCAATTTCAGCACCCCGGTCTCTCATAATCCCGTTCCACCACGTAAGAACCCTCTTCTGAAACACGCTCGAAGAAAACTCGACCTTGCGATTTTCAGGACACTGAACGTGACGGAACGTATTCTCAATGCTCTCGAACCATTGAAGAAGCCCAGCTGCTCCCTCAGAACCACTAAACTTGAGCGGTTTAGCCGAGTTGAAACTCTTGAAGTTGCATGGAGCATTGTTGTTGTTGATGGCTTGCATCATTTGAGCATAAAGATTTGGGAAGGCAGCAGCCATTTGCTGCGCGATGATTTCTGCCAGTTCGGCAGTCGCTATCTGGCTTTCGCGTCGAGGAGGCATTCTAAAAGAGGAAACATGAAAGGAAACGAGTGAGAGAATTAGACGAAAAGAATAAGATGAAACAAATCTGATGAAAGCAAGGATAGTGGTCATTTGTTTGTTACTATAAAGCAACAAACGACCTCGGTGATAATCAAAGTAAATAGGTCAAAAATAATGTATCGCGAAGACATGCTCGCCTATAAGTGAACACTCATCCCAAGAATTCCCAGGTAAGCACAACTGGTCTCGCGTCTAATGAGATATATACGAAGTGCTTGCCTAGACAGAAAACCCAGAATACAGGCATTCACCCTTCCAGTTTGCACGTGTTCACATTATTTAAAACCCAAAACCTTGACGAGATTTTGAAAACTCAAAGGGGTTCAAAACCATGTAACAGAGGGTTCAAAACCTTACAATAGAGGGTTCAAAACCTTGTAATCAATCATCCTAGAACAGATGATTAGTTTTCAAAGCGGTTTTGAAATTTATGTTCTTGTTGTGGTAGTTGCCTAAGGATAGGCGACGGTATTGTTTTATGACTAAACGCAAGTAAACTCGCGTTAGGGTCCTAAGAAGGTTATAGACTAGGTCAAAGCATTACTAATAACCTAATTCCCTATAACCATTGGCTCTGATACCATCTTTTCTGTCACACCCCGACCACGTAGAACATACAAAACGTGGCGGAAATGTCGGGGAGTGTTGTAACAGAATTAATTGTTTCAAATCCATGGCAATTGAATTTTCGTTTTATTGATTAGAAGTGTTACAATGTCTTAACAAACAAGGAAATACAACATAATTAACTAGTCTTGCATCTTTTATTGTCACTAAAGCCCAAGTCTGCCTATGTGTATCTTGATCATCTTATGCAACAGTTCCTGAAAAACACATGTGAAAATAGGTACGTTAGCATAAAAATGCCTGTGAGATACATAGGTTTTGTGAAAATAGGTTTAATGACTTATGTTTGAGAAAATGTTTAGTCATGAACCTTGTAATTTGCTTTGTCTTGTAAATCATTTGAAAAACGATAAGATCAGATGATATGTATAAATAACTGAATAATGTATGGTTAAATGTATAACCATGTAAAATGTGTTTGTATAAGATAAGTTGTTTATAACTCAATGTCTTGTGAAAAGTATGTTATTTGTATAAAATGTTCTATGTCTCAAACTGAAATGATTCAAATAACGCTACGATATGTAATACCATACAAACACTTATATATAGGAAGTACCAGCGGCGTATCCACCATGCTTGTATCATATTACACACGCTTCGTTACTTAATCACTTACTCAAACCAAACCACCAAAGTAATGTTTAACAATTGTAGAAATGTTTATGTCTAATGTAAATCATGTAATATGTATCCAAAATGTAAGCATGTGATGAATAACAAATGTACTAAGTATGCAACAAATAGACATACGTAGCATG
Organism: Helianthus tuberosus; assembly: GCA_030545235.1. Lineage (NCBI taxonomy): Eukaryota > Viridiplantae > Streptophyta > Magnoliopsida > Asterales > Asteraceae > Helianthus > Helianthus tuberosus. The sequence goes on from JARYGA010031382.1 coordinate 25,988, forward strand.
TGACCTGTACTAAGTATGCAACAATAGACATACGTAGCATGTGACCTGTACTAAGTATGCAACAATAGACATACGTAGCATATAACCTGTACTAAGTATGCAACAATAGACATACGTAGCATGTAACCTGTACTAAGTATGCAACAATAGACATACGTAGCATGTAACCTGTACTAAGTATGCAACAATAGACATACGTATCATGTAACCTGTACTAAGTATGCAACAATAGACATACGTAGCATGTAACCTGTACTAAGTATGCAACAATAGACATACGTAGCATGTAACCTGTAATGTAGGACGATGTACCAAGTAATGCACACAATGGGCACACCTAGCATGAAATGTAATGAAATCATGTACTATAATGTACTACTGAACATAGAAGGTATATGATGTGAAAACAGGAAAGCATAAAAGTAACAAGTAGGCACATGTGTTCCACCCCAAAACAGTTTGGAAAACAGTAAAAGAGGGGTCTATGTACTCACTTGAGATTGCTTAGTAGTCCTTGAGTAACAACAAAACAATGCTAGAGATCACGGATATCAAACGGCACCTAATATAGGCAACTATGTTAATAAACCGGACCTAAATCGGAGGATTTAGATAGAATGAGGGTTTGTAAACCAAACGAGTATAGAGACTTGTGTCATATGGTTTAACAAAGCCAACATACTAAATGAAACCTAACCTAAGTGTTTACGACCCATTACGACCCGTTTAGGTAGCTTATGCTACTTTTACGTGTCGTTCGCGTGAAACGCGTTCGGACCGCCTAACTAGCCCTATGACAAGTGTTATATGCCTAAACATGTTACATAATCAGTTATGTGACAAAAGTTTAGGTTACATATGCTTAATTACCAATTATACATGAAAAGGGTATTCTGGTAATTTACCTAAGGCATATAAACTACCTATCATACAACTACTTAAACAATGTGACCATAAGGTATAACCTCGGAAGGTTATTCCCTATACACTATGGTCACCTAAAGTATTTGGTCGGATCCTAATGATCGACCAAACTGGGTCGGGTTCGAAGGTATAAGCGATTTATTAGATCGCTTACCCTACGACCCTAGACAACGTGGTAATCAGTAGGCATAGTCCCAAGGGACTATAACCAACGTGATTACACTCACGTTGCGAAGTTCAAACGAACTTCGCATTGACCATAAACTGGTCAACGCAGAAAGTCAAACAAAGTTTAACTTTCAGACTCGAAAGACTCGAAAAGCAATAAAAGAACGAAAGAATACTTACGAAGGGTCCCTGAATGCTAATCTCGATTCAAGAATCTCAGGTATGAAACAATGGTTTCAACTTAGAGTTTCACAAATCAAAATTCTAGTGATTTAAGCAATGGGGGGCATGGGGTATATATAGTTTTCGGTCCACCGTTAAGATCGTTTCAGGGAAACCGTGCTTGAATTTCATGCGTACACTTGTCGGAAAGTTATGGTGGCTAAAAATGGTTCTTATCAGCTGACTAAGCATGTGTGAGTGTGTGGTGGAGGATTAAACAGCTGCAAACTGCTGTTAAATGCAGTTAATCTGGTCCAGAAGGCGGACGCGGCCCGCTTCAGGATGTGCAGAAACTCAGGCGGGCCGCCTGGGAGTCACAGATCAGAACAAAGTTTCAGAAATGACAGTTTCAGTCCCTGCACGTGTTTAAGCCCATTTCGGGCACTTCTAAGGCCCGTAAAGCCAAATTTAAGGCCCTAAAATGATGCCTAAACATTGTGGACATGAAACATGCTCAAAAATATGTCGGATGTTGGTTCGTTTGGCCGTACGAACGCGATGTTCGCTTAATTACGACGGAATGCGCATAAGCGCGTAACACGATCCAAATGACGCGACGAATGGATTTTTCTTATGCCAAACACTAAAATAAAATATTTTAGTGCTTACATAAATTTTTGGATGTCCGGATGTCTTCAGAACGTAAGTTATGCGTGAAAGTGCAAACTTGTGCACTTTTTGACACTTTTAGTCCCTGAATGACACAAAAGTTTATTTTAGCACACCGAACCCCTCAAAGCCTATTTCTAAGCTATGTAAAGGATATTTAAGTTGTGTTTAACTTATGGTCATGTTCCGGAATGTCTGTTACAGTTCAAATTGGCATACTTTTGCAGTTTGTCAAATTTAGTCCCTGTAAGCGAATAAACTTTGATTTCAGCACACCAAACCTTCCAAAACTTGTATCTAAGTTATGTAGAGGTTATTTAAGGTATGTTAAGCCTATTTCACTATTCTGGAGTGTTCATTACATTAAACTGGTTATATTTACGCATCAGTGCGTGTATAACCTTCTAGAAAGCGATATAGAGTTTGAAATCGAACAAGAATTGATATGTGTAAACGATACACATATTTTTACAAATCCCAAATATGAAATACAATATTTCATTGGTTTGGCATTTGTTTGATGGTTGAGGTGACACAGGTGTCACATAACCTCTTCAGCAGCTTTCTTCAGATTGTTTACCATTTCTTCAACATTCTTCTTCATTCTCTCCTCATCCCTTTTTCTCAGACACGATAACATAGCATATCTAATCTCCTTTTCAAATCTCTTAGCGTATGTGTCATCTTTCAATACATTTCTATAGTATTAAGCTCTCAACGGGACTTTGAGAAGAACATCATCGAAAATTATGTCTTTCTTGGGAACAACCGGTTCTCCTTCTCTGTTATAATAGCATTCTCTGTTTTTATCCCATCTTTTGCTACCGACAGCCATCTCATACTCCTCCTGCATGTCATCCATTCTGTTATAGACCACGTTTCTTTCTCTGTAGGTCTTTTCACTCAAGATCTCTTCTCGAGTTTTCTCTTTGATCTCAACTTTTTCTTGACGGATTTCAGCCATGATGTAAACCTTGATATTCACACCTTGTAAATCACAACACAAGAAACAATCAAATAACAATGATTATTTTCAACAAGAATATCAACCAACTGAAATGGACGAGTATCCGATCGAGTGAGTCAACACAAGTCAACAGTGACAATAATCGACTGACAACGCTGTCCGTTCGGGTAGGATTGAAGTTGTCTGAATGGATAACTTCTCAATGTATGGTACTAAACGACAAATGTGTTGTCTGTTTTGAGTGACGGCTGATTCTTTAACTTTAATGCAAAATCACATGCAAACTTGAATCAAACCACGTGCAATAACAATCTTCAATTAATGTAGTCGTCAATTAACAAATCAACTTTAATCCTATCTGACCTTCAAAATCAAAGTCACATGGGCCGACACCTATTCTGTTCACGTGATTCTTGGGCTTGCAATTCTAATTATGATTGGGCCGATAATATGATAAGACTCAATTTTATAGGACCTCAAAGTTCACTTAGTCAACAACAGCAATTGTTCAAATCAATCTGATTGGGCCCTTTATAAATGTGGCCGACAACTTTTAATATGCAATCGTTAAGTGGTGGCTGACAATTAAAATACAATTCAGTTTCACATGCTCTCTTTTAATCAGATGCAACAGTCGACAACCACGTTCAAGCAGAATCAAAAAGTCACAAGATCGGAATCACTGATTTGTTCACATGAGCGGAACCACTAAATGTTGTCTGTATAAGCGAACCACAAGAGCGAACCAGAATGTCCGTATGAGCAAACCTACCGGATGTCACTATAAGTGAACCTACTGCAATTATGTCCCTATGAGCGGACCTCTAGATCAGATCTACAACAAACATGTTCTAATAAGCGGACCTAAAAAGCGAACCTCCACTAAATGTCACAATGAGCGGACCCTTTGAAGCGGAACTATCAGAAGTTGTCCAAATAAGCGGACCAGATGAGCGGACCAGAATTTTGACGCAAAAACGAACAAAAAAACTTCGATTACTCCTAAACGGCTAGGAATTTGGATCTGAAACTTGGTAGGGTTGTAAATAAAGTGTTTTCGCACAACATATCAAAAAATCGACTGATTCGGACCGTAAAAACCTGTTCAATTTGATGAAAATCAGTGAAAAATGTGAAAATATGAAAAAGATGAAGAATTAGATGAAATTCGGATATGAATCTGATGATTTTCTGCGCGGAAATGTATGATAGATCAGTGCAATCGAGCTCCTGCTCTGATACCACTTGTAGGACCGGTTTTGACTCCGAAACGATTGCGAAACGAACGTGAAACGTGCGGAATCCGTACACGAACGCGACCTAACACACGTGGCGTAATATAAACGTGATTCTATTATAAATCTGATATTGTACAGCACCTTGAATCACAATGACAACACTTTCTCTCTCTAGATTCTCTCTCTAGATCTAGAAAGCTCCAAGATGACAAATGTAGCAAAAGTCCCTAATCTTTGATATAATCTCCTATTTATAGTCCAAGGCATTTAATGAGATTTCTCATTATTACAATTATGCCACCTTGCCTTTTTGTCTAGCTATCACTAATATAACGACTCGTTTTCTTCTGTTTCTCGCTACTGCTCGGATTGACGAAGGCTATAGACATAAATGCACTAACACCCTTTGTAAGTATTCCTTCGTTCTTTTTATGCGTTTTTAGCTTAAAAGTCAAACTGAGTTTGACTTTCAGCTTTGACCAGTCAATGGTCAACACCAAGTTCATTTGAACTTTGCAACGTGAGCGCAATCACGATGGTTATAGTCCCTTGTGACTATACCTACTGATTACCACGTTGACTAGGCGTAGTGACGAGTCGTAGTTTCGGCCAAAATGCGCATTTGTGCGTATTTTGTAACCAAACTACTATTGGGTATCAAAACCGTTTGTTTTGATATCAAAACCTGTTTTCTAACTTAACTAAACATGTTTTAGCATGTTTAGCTCGTCATTTTTAGTTTAGTGCTTGTGTAGAGTCGTAAGCCAAGCGGACTAAACACCCGCTTAGACTTTCGAACTCGACCCGTTCGGTCGATCATTAGGATCCGACCAAACATGTTTAGTGACCATAGTTGCATAGGGAATAACCTTCCGAGGTTATACCTTATGGTCACTTAGGTTTAATTAGTTGTATGATAGGTAGTTTATATGCCTTAGATAAATGACAAAAATGCCATTTTTATGCATAATTGGTAATTAAGCATATGTAACATAAACTTTTGTCATATAACTGATTATGCAACATATTTAAACATGTTTAGGCATATAATACTTGTCATAGGACTAGTTAGACGTCTCGAACGCGCATTTGCGCGCACGACACGTTAAAGTAGCGTAAGCTACCTTAATGGGTCGTGACGAGTCGAAAGCACTTAGGTTAGGTTCCGATCTAGAATGTAGACTTTGTTAAACCATATCACATGAGTTCCAACACTCATTTGGTTTACAAGACCTCATTATGTCCGATCTTCCGATTTAGGCGTCTATTTTTTGACTAGTGATTTGATTACTAGGTGCTGCTTGATTTCTCTGGTTTACTTGAGTTTCTTGAAGTTCTATTGATTGAGGATACTTTGCACTTCATGTGAGTACATAGTTCCCCTATTTTACTGTTTTCAATTGTTTTGGGGTGATTCATATGTATCAAAACGATTTTCGATATTATAACGATGATTTCAAAAACGATTAAGATGGTTTATACTAAACTAATAACGATTTCAATAATGTGAACGAACTTGTTGGTTGTAGTTACATAACGAAAGATATTCATTAATTTTGGCCGAACCGACCAGTATTAGGTTATGGTAGCATAGGATCTGACAAATCCCGTTATCAGACTACACCCATGGTTATGTGTGGGTTAGGTGGGTAACGACTGAATCTGTGATTGTTAACTTACCCTTTAGTGGTTTGTTAATGCGAGAAGCGAGATTGTCGAGTCACGAAGGTTTGAATGTTATTCGCGAGATGACCATAAATGGTTTTCACAATTAAAACGAGAATGATTTAAAAGATTTAAACAAGTTAAAGATTTGGAAACGATTTGAACAAGATTAAATGAATTGGATAAACGATTGGTTTTTGGTTAAGTGTTTAGATAATGGGACGGGTGTAATATGGTGAAAACATGGTAGAAACGCTGCTGGTACTTCTTATACATAAGTGTTTTCAACATATTACATACCGTGGCATTATTTAGTTCACTTGGGTAAACGATTTTGAAATGATTTCACATAACGATGTTTTCGAAAGGATATAAACCATACGAGTTTTATTAACGAGTTAATACGAGATGTTTTACAATTTGGTTTACTAAAACAAATGTTTTTGGGTTAAGAATCATGGCTACGAGGTTTTATAAATTATAACCCGCTTGATTTGAGTTGGTTAATTAAGTTGCAATGTTATACTCTTTTCAAAACAAGGTTTTTAATAAGGTATTGCAACATGTAAACTAGCCATGAATCCGACACTCCTATAAAACCTATGTGCTCGCCAGCATTTCTTTGATGACTTTGTTTTTACATATGTTTCAGGTGATGTTGCTTGATGTTGATTACTAGGATGCATGAGTCACATAGGATCTGGACGAGGCCTTAGTGACATAATAACAGTGATAGTCGATATGTAACTTGTTTGTTTCATGTTAAAACAATGTAAATTACTTATTGAATAAATAAAACGAAACTCGTTTGTATCCATGGTTGTGAAACGATAATTCTATTACAACACTCCCCGACGTTTCCGCCATGATTTGTTGTTTTACGTGGTAGGGGTGTGACAGAAGAGTTGGTATCAGAGCCAATGGTTATAGGGAATTAGGTTATTAGTAATGCTTTGACCTAGACTAAAACTTTCTAGGACCCCAACGCAAGTTTTCTGGGTTTAGATTTTTAAAACAAAACCGTCACCTACCCTTAGGTGATAACCACAACGAGAACACAAATCTGAATCTGCTTTGAAAATTAATCATCCGTTCTAGGATGATTGATTACTAGGTTTTGAATCCTTCCAGTTTGACTCATATTTGGCTTAGTGCCTTCTGATTTTTTTCAAAATCCCATCAAAGTTTGGATTTAAATAATGTGAACACGTACAAACTGGAAGAGTGAATGCCTGTACCCTGAGTTTTCTGTCTAAGGCTAGAGTATTCGTACAAATCCACATAATCGGACCAGTCACTCTTACCTGGGAACTCTTGGGGTGAGTGTTCACTTATAGGCGATCATGTCTTCGCGATACATTATTTTGACTCATTTACTTTGATTAGTCACTGCGTGTTGTTTGTTTGTTCGAGGTAACGAACAAATGATCGCCTTCCTTGTGTTTTGTCGATACCTCTTTTGTTTTTCCTAATTATCAACCTCACTCGTTTCTTATATTTCCCTTTAGACAATGCCTCCTCGACGTGATGCACAATCTTTTACTACTGAAGAAGTCGCAGCCCTTGTCTCTCAGCAAATGGCTACTGTGCTTCCAGGCGTTGTGACCCAAATCCATGAGTTATACAACAACAATAATAATAACAATGCACAGTGTAATTTCAAGAATTTCAATTCTGCTAAGCCGCTAAAGTTTTCTGGGTCGCAAGGAGCAACTGCGCTCCTGCAGTGGTTCGAGTGTATCGAAAGCACATTCAGACATGCGCAATGTCCGAATGGGCGTAAGGTTGAATTTGCATCAAGTGTGTTTGAGAAGCGTGCTCTTACGTGGTGGAACGGATTGATGTGCGATAGGGGTGCCGAAGTGGCATTGGCACAGACATGGGAAGAGCTTCGAGCTCTCATGATGAAAGAGTTTTGTCCCCGTCACGAAATTCGAGCTTTGGAGCGAGAATTTGATGATCTAAAGCAAGATGGGGGAGAACACCGTGCGTATACGGATTGTTTTGAGGAACTCAGTCTTTTGTGTCCTATTATGGCTACCCCGTTGGAGAAAGCGATAGAGAGGTGTGTCGATGGTTTACCCGTTTCCATACAGGATATTGTGACTGGAATTAATCCTACTACTGTTCGTCACGCGATCGAGTTGTCTGCTACCCTGACTGAGTCTCAATTCAGGAAGGGTAAACTTACCCGCAAGGGTGATAAGAAGAAGTCGACTGATTCTATCAAGGAAAATGGTAAGGGTAAGAAAGGTGAGTCGTCGAAGAAGTCAAGAAAGCGAAAGGGTACTCAGAATTTTGCAGTAACAACTCAGAACCCTCAGAACCCACCGGCTCAACCGCCTGCGAAGAAAGTGTATGCTGGTACCGCACCTCATTGTGCTCGCTGCAACGGTCATCATGTTGCACATCAAGCTTGTAAGCAATGCACAACGTGTGGTAAGCTTGGGCATCTGGCCAACATCTGTCGTTTGGGTCAGAATCAGATTGTTCAGAATCAAGCTCCAGTTCAGGGGAATGCTGCTAGATTCCCACCGGGTTCATGTTTCAATTGTGGAGAGTTTGGTCACTTCCGCAACAACTGCCCGAGGTTGGTGAACACGAATGCAAATGCAAATGCAAATGCAAATGCAAATGCAAATGCAAATGCCAATGCAAACGCGAATGTGAATCCCGCTCGTGGATGAGCATTCAATCTGAATGCTAACGAGGCTTGAGCTGACAACCTCGTTGTCAATGGTACGTTTCTTGTTAACAATCGACCTGCATCTATTCTTCTTGATTCTGGTGCCGATAGAAGTTTTGTTTCGTTATCTTTTGAACCTTTACTTGCGATACCTAGAACTAAACTGAGGAAACCCTTATCTGTCAAAGTTGCTACTGGTAAACCTCATGTTCTCGATTTTGTTATTCGTGATTGTCAGTTAAACCTTGATAACCATCTTTTTCCTTTTGACCTCACGCCGATGCAACTTGGGAGTTTCGATATTATCGTGGGGATGGATTGGTTAACCAAACATCATGCTGAGGTGGTCTATTTCGATAAGATTGTTTGTATTCCTCTTCCGTCTGGTGATGTTCTGGAAGTTCGTGGCGAGAAACCATCTGGGGGATTGAAGCTTATGTTGTGTACGAAAGCCCAAAGTTATTTGCGAAAAGGATATGTTGCTTTCCTAACACATGTCACTGAGGAGAAAGGGAAGAGCAAGAGTATTCAGGATATTCCGATTGTTTGGGATTATCCAGAGGTGTTTCCTGATGAACTGCCTAGTTTGCCTCCAGTTCGTCAAGTCGAGTTTCATATTGACCTTGTACCCAATGCCAACCTTATTGCGAAAGCACCTTATCGTCTTACACCGTCTGAGATGCAAGAGTTATCGAAACAACTTCAAGAGTTATCTGATAAAGGATTCATCCGTTCAAGCTTTTCGCCGTGGGGAGCTCTTGTCCTCTTTGTGAAAAAGAAAGATGGATCTTTTCGAATGTGTATCGATTATCGTGAGCTTAATAAGCTTACCATCAAGAATCGATATCCCCTACCTTGAATTGATGATCTCTTCGACCAGCTGCAAAGTGCGTCATGCTTTTCCAAGATCGATTTACGTTCTGGGTATCATCAACTTCGTGTTCTCGAAGAAGATATTCCCAAAACTGCTTTCCGCACGAGATATGGGCATTACGAGTTCACTGTCATGCCTTTTGGTTTGACGAATGCCCCAGCTATCTTTATGGACTTAATGAATAGGGTCTGTAAACCTTATTTAGATAAGTTCATCATTGTATTCATCGACGATATTCTCATTTATTCGAAGTCTTGAGCCGATCACGAGCAACACCTTCGTTTGACATTGGAACTCCTTAAGAAGGAACAACTTTTTGCTAAATTCTCCAAGTGTGAATTTTGGCTTAAAGAAGTTCAGTTCTTGGGTCATATAGTCAACGCGCAGGGTATTCATGTGGATCCATCCAAGATCATTGCTATTAAGGATTGGAATACACCGACGACACCTACCGAGATTCGATCTTTTCTTGGTCTTGCTGGTTATTATCGACGTTTCATTTCGAATTTCTCGAAGATTACGGTTCCACTCACTGCTTTGACTCAGAAGAATAAGCCTTTTGAGTGGGGACCCAAACAAGAAGAAGCGTTTCAAACGCTGAAACAAAAGCTATGTGACGCTCCTGTTCTATCTTTGCCCGAAGGAAACGATGATTTCGTTGTTTACTGTGACGCATCTAATTTAGGCCTTCGTTATGTTCTTATGCAATGAGGTAAAGTTATAGCTTATGCGTAGTCTCCAGCATATTCTTAATCAGAAGGAGCTGAACATGAGGCAACGACGTTGGGTTGAGCTCCTAAACGATTATGATTGCGAAATTCGCTACCATCCTGGTAAGGCGAATGTCGTGGCCGATGCGCTTAGTAAAAAAGAGCGAGTCACGCTTCATTCTGTTCGCACTCTATCTGATATTCAATTTCATGTTCTTCAAGCTCAACGATTTTGTGTGATCAAAGGCTTATTAAAATATGAGCTACCACTTCAACTCGAGCATAAACTCGAAAGGAAAGACGATGGTTTAGTCTACTTCAAGGATCGTTTGTGGATTCCTCTATGGCACGAAGTGTGTGGTTTTCACAGACCATAAAAGTCTCCAGCATATTCTTAATCAGAAGGAGCTGAACATGAGGCAACGACGTTGGGTTGAGCTCCTAAACGATTATGATTGCGAAATTCGCTACCATCCTGGTAAGGCGAATGTCGTGGCCGATGCGCTTAGTAAAAAAGAGCGAGTCACGCTTCATTCTGTTCGCAATCTATCTGATATTCAATTTCGTGTTCTTCAAGCTCAACGATTTTGTGTGATCAAAGGCTTATTAAAATATGAGCTACCACTTCAACTCGAGCATAAACTCGAAAGGAAAGATGATGGTTTAGTCTACTTCAAGGATCGTTTGTGGATTCTGAAACAAGAAGATCTTCACACCTTGGTAATGCACGAATCTCACAAATCTCGATGTTCTATCCACCCTGGTGCTGATAAAATGTACAAGGATCTTCGTACTCAGTACTGGTGGCCTGGTATGAAAAAGGACGTTGCCTTGTATGTATCTCTGACACCAGTGTCACTTCAACCATCATACAAATACCAAACCAATGAAATATTGTGTTTCATACTTGGGATTTGTATAAATATGTGTATCGTTTGCACATATCAATTCTTGTTCGATTTCAAGCTTTAAATCGCTTTCTGGAAGGTTATACGCGAATTGATGCGTAAATATAACCAGTTTAATGCAACAAACACTCCGGAATAGAAAAATAGGCTTAACATACCTTAAATAACCTTTACATAAATTAGAAATAAGTTTTGGAAGGTTTGGTGTGGCAAAATCAAGTTTATTTAATCATAGGGACTATTTGCGTCAACTTGCAAAAGTCTGCCGTTTGGTAAGGCAACGTACAGTACGGAACATGATCATAAGCTAAACATACCATAAATAACCTAAACATATCTTAGAAATAAGCTTTGAGTGGTTCGGTGTGTGAAAATATGCTTATTAGATCATACAGGGACTAAAAGTGTCAAAAATGGCGTAAGTTTGCATTTTCGCGCATATCTTACATTCTGACCACATCTGGACATCCAAAATTTTTGTACACACTAAAATATTTTTATTTTAGTGATCGACATGCAAAAATACCTTTCATCGCTTAATTTGGATCGTTTTCGCGTCCGTTTGAGTTTCGTCGTAATTTGACGAATAACGCGACCGTACGACCAAACGAGCCAACATCCGTGAGTTTTCCGAGCACATTTTGAGTCCTCTATACTTTAACCACCTTGTACAGACTTGAAAATGGTTTAACGGGTGTTAAAAGTGCTAGAAATGGACATATGCGAGTGCAGGGACCAAAACAGCAAACTTTGAAACTGTTGCTGATCTGTGAGGGCCAGGCGGGCCGCGTAAGGTCTCCCCCTACCTTTACGCGGGCTGTGTGAACATGCCAGTGACAGAAAACTGATTTTTAGCAAACTGTTGCAACTTCAGGGGCTGTTATGGTAATTCTTTTGTGTGATGGGCAAGTTTAAGTGATCACCAAGGTTACTAATCATCTCCTAACATTTGTATGCTTGAGATCTTTGCTTGTTGGCCACACAAAAACAAGGCATGATCTTGTTAATTCACAACATGTATAAATAGCAAGCCATTTCACTCATTTTCACTCACACTTGGTCTAAAATTCTCTAAGTTGGACTTCTATAACTTTATACCTGAGAATTTATAAGATCAAGTTCAAGCAAGGACCTTTTGTAAGCTTCCTTCATTCTTTTATTGCTTTCCTAGCATGAAAGTCAAACAGTGTTTGACTTTCAGCTTTGACCAGTGAATGGTCAACACGAAGTTCGTTTGAACTTTGCAACATGAGCGTAATCACGATGGTTATAGTCCCTAGTGACTATACCTACTGATTACCAAGTTGACTAGGCATAGTGACGAGTCATAGTTTCGGTCAAAATGCGCATTTACGCGTATTTTGCAACCAAACTACTCTTGGTATCAAAACACTTTGTTTTGATATCAAACCCAGTTTTCTAACTTAGTTAAGCATGTTTTAACATGCTTAGCTCGTCACTTTTAGTTTAGTGCTTGTTTAAGAGGCGTAAGTCAAGCGGTCTAAACCACCGCTTAGACGTTCGAACTCGACCCGTTTGGTCGATCATTAGGATCCGACCAAGCATGATTAGTGACCATAGTTGCATAGGGAATAACCTTCCAAGGTTATACCTTATGGTCACGTAGTTTAAGTAGTTATATGATTGGTAGTTTATATGCCTAGGGTAAATGACCAAAATCCCCTTTTCATGCAAAATTGGATTTTAAGCATATGTAAGTTAAGTTTTGTCACCTAAACTGATTATGCAACATAATTAAACATGTTTAGGCATATAATACTTGTTAAAGGACTTGTTAAACGTCTCGAACGCGCCTTTGCGCGCACGACGCATTAAAGTAGCGTAAGCTACCTAAACGGGTCGTAACGGGTCGAATGCACTTAGGTTAGGTTTCTTTTTAGAATGTAGGGTTTGTTAAACCATATTACATGAGTTCCCTTACTCATTTGGTTTACGAAACCTCATTCTATCCGATCTTCCGACTTAGGTCCGATTTATTTACATAGTTACCTATATTAGGTGCCGTTTGATTCCGTGATCCCTCTAGCTTTGCTTGGTTGTTGTTCAAGACTTCTAAGCATCCTCAAGTGAGTACATAGTCCCCTCTTTTACTGTTTTCAATGATTTGGGGTGAAGCATGAGTACCTATTTGTTATGTTCACAATTTCAAAGTATAAATTTATTATACATACTAGTACTTATCTTTTGACAAACTGAATAATTGTTTATGGTTTAAACACTAATTTTCCAATGATTATAAAATTAATTGTTGAATTGTACTTATTTATGTTCACAAGACCGATTGGTAGTATGATATAGCGCTATAGGACTAGACACCCCATTCCTGTTGTCATGGAATGTCAGAAACCAATATTATATCCAAATAGGGATTGCCTTCGTGGTATCTCTATAGACTCAATTGGTGTAGTTTGATGCACTAAGGTCTAATTGAATTCTTAAATCACATTATTATTGTATATTTGATTATACTCCCAAAAGTATACTTTGATATACTCTCATATGTGATATGGTACAAAACAACATATATTTTATAAATTACTAAAACATATTTTGATATGTTATTCATAAAGCCAAAGCATAGTTTAAATATGTTATTTACAAAACCAAAGTATACTTTTGATATACTACCAAAAACGATTATTTTGACTACTAAAGTATATTTAATTTACTATCTGTTTAACGATTATGGAACCAAAATATATTTTGATATATTACTTATTCGACTTTCTTAAAACCAAAAGTATATTTTTTTATATATACTACAAACCTTTTTATCAAAACATTTTTTTACAAACTCATTTTACTTACATATTTATTTATGCATCATTCTTTTATATCATCAAATTTCTTGTAAAATTTCTCATGATTTATAAAGAAAACATTTTTAAGGATTCATGACTATTTTTAAAACATTCTTTTAAACTCTCAAGTCATGAATCATGCATTAATAAAACCTATGTATCTCACAGGCATTTTTATGCCGACGTACCTATTTTTACACATGTTTCAGGTTCTGCTATGTGATGATTGTCGACGCATGATACACATAGGATGGACTCGTGCCTTAGTGACTTAAAAACTTGAAAGATAATAGTTGTATTTATTTGATTTGTAATAAACAATGAGTTAAATAATTCAATAAAACGAAATTATTTAATCCATGGTTGTTAAACAATGATTCTGTTACAACACTCCCCGACGTTACCGCCACGTTTTATTGTTTTACGTGGTCGGGGTGTGACAGAAAAGTTGGTATCATAGCCAATGTTTATAGGGAATTAGGTTATTAGTAATGCTTTGACCTAGACTATAACCTTCCTAGGAACCTAACACAAGTTATCTTGTGTTTAGTTTTAAAACAATACCGTTACCTATTCTTAGGTGACAACCGCAACAAGAATACAAAATTCGAATCTGCTTTGAAAATTAATAATCTGTTCTAGGATGATTTATTGTAAGGTTTTGAACCTTCAATGTTTTCGAAATCTCGTCAAAGTTTGGGTCTAAATAATGTGAACACGTGCAAACTGGAAGGGTGGATGCCTGTACTCTGAGTCTTCTGTCTAAGGCAAGAGTGTTCGTATAAATCTGCAGTATCGGACCAGTCACTCTTACCTGGGAACTCTTGGGGTGAGTGTCCACTTATAGGCGAGTATGTCTTCGCGATACATTATATTAACCCATTTACTTTGATTAGTCACCATCTCATTTGTTTGCCTTAGGTAACAAACAAATGATCGCAATTTCTATGCGATGTCATTCTGTTTTGATTATCCGATATCATTTCACTTGTTTCCTCCCATATCTTTCATTATCTTCATGATTCCTCTTCATCGCAACAACAATGTCAGAACCAGGTGCTTCAATTTCCCAACAAATAGGCGTCGTACTCCAGAAGACCGTTGATTTAGCTATCACCATGACTCGCCTCAGGGATTAAACCGTACAAGGGAACCGCTTTTTGGTGCAATCAATCTAACCGTCATCATCTAAATCAAATAACCTGTTTCAAATGTACCCACGGTGGACGATGGGGACATTTGGTTAACATGTGCTGCTTTGCTATCCAAGGCAAAGCTGTTGCAAACCCTGCTGCTGTTTAACCTCTAAATTCTGCTTCATATGTCGCCTTGGCACATCTAGTACCTCAACCTCATGAACTTTCTACCTTGTGTATCGACTTAAGCACGTTTAGTGCCAGGTTTCGAAACACCTCTCGTTACACAAAATTCCAAAATCCAAAATAGGATCTTTTTTTCTTCACAATTAGATCTTTGTGGATGATTATCGCTCAAATTGGAGCCCTTAATTGAATTATTCGTACGCCTTAATACGTACATTACGATTGAATAAGGACAAAGCCGAATTCCTATTAAGATCTTTCTATCTCAATAGTTAGATTCTTGAAGAATTTTAAAGTGCCAAATGAAATCCACAGATTGGATTCCTGGTATGCTTTAAATACCCGTGTCCAAAGATAACAAAATCAAGTTAAACAATTACGTGATTATGTGCTTATGTGATTTCTTTATGTCTTGTGTTTTTGTGTGATCCGAATTTTCAATATCCAAATCCTCGTAGAATCTTCCATATCTTCGTATAAGGGATTCATAGTAGGATATCCAAAGGTACTATCTTAAATCCTTAATGGCTTCCACATTGTGGTTAAGTCCCTTGGATTATGAAGTACTATTCTATAAATTGGACCCCTTGTGGTCTAGTTAAACAGATTGATTCAAAAATCTGGTTAGGAATATCATGTGATGATATAATTGAAAAGATCCCTTAAGTGGTCTATTTAAGGAGATTGTACGACGGTCTAGTTAAGAAGATCATGTGTTGATCTAGTTAAAAAGATCGCTCGTTGATCTAATTAAAAAGATCCTTTGGTGGTCAAATCAAGTCACTTCATGTTTATTCGATTGATTTTTCCCCTACGCATTATGAAATGAACTGTGTGGATTGTGCAAGGAATTACGTAATTATGGATGCATACATAATTATGGAATTCAGTGCACAGAAACCACATCAAATTTTGTCATGTGTTAAGACCTATAGTGATAAGAATAACGAAACAGGAACAATGTAAAAAGGGCATGGTGGATACACCGCTGGTACTTCCTATATATAAGTGTTCTTTATTACATTGCGAACGTAGCGTTATTTAAGTTACTAGTAGTCCTGGACCTTGACCAATGTCATCTTATCTTACACTCTTCGACACTGATTTCAAGCACACACACCAGTTTCCTATGATAAGTCTTCATAAGAAACGTTCATCTGTTCGTAGTTCGTAACTCCATGTTTTGTTGCTACAAGAACTTCACTTTGTGAGTTGACAATTTCGCTAAGAATCCTGACAAGGCCCAGAGTTTTACTTAAGGTTAGAGGGATTTATTTGAAAGCGAAACTATCACAGTTCTCCTCACAAGTTTCCTCTAAAATTAAATTTCGGGACGAAATTTCCTAAAGTAGGGGAGACTGTGACACCTGTGTCACTTCAACCATCATACAAATACCAAATCAATGAAATATTGTGTTTCATACTTGGGATTTGTATAAATATGTGTATCGTTTGCACATATCAATTCTTGTTCGATTTGAAGCTTTAAATCGCTTTCTGGAAGGTTATACGCGAACTGATGCGTAAATATAACCAATTTAATGCAACAAACACTCCGAAATAGCAAAATAGGCTTAAATACCTTAAATAACCTTTACATAACTTAGAAATAAGTTTTGTAAGGTTTGGTGTGGCGAAATCAAGTTTATTTAATCACAGGGACTATTTGCGTCAACTAACAAAAGTCTGTCATTTCATAAGGCAACGCACAGTCCGGAAGATGATCATAATCTAAACATACCATAAATAACCTAAACATAGCTTAGAAATAAGCTTTGAGTGGTTCGGTGTGTGAAAATATGCTTATTTGATCATACAGGGACTAAAAGTGTCAAAAACGGCGTAAGTTTGCATTTTCGCGCATATCTTACGTTCTGACCACATCTGGACATCCAAAATTTTTGTACACACTAAAATATTTTTATTTTAGTGATCGACATGCAAAAATACCTTTCGTCGCTTAATTTGGATCGTTTTCGCGTCCGTTTGAGTTTCGTCGTAATTTGACGAATAACGCGACCGTACGACCAAACGAGCTGACATCCGAGAGTTTTCCGAGCACATTTTGAGTCCTCTATACTTTAACCACCTTGTAGAGCCTTGAAAATGGTTTAACGGGTGTTAAAAGTGCTAGAAATGGACATATGCAAGTGCAGGGACCAAAACAACAAACTTTGAAACTGTTGCTGATCTATGAGGGCCAGGCGGGCCGTGTAAGGTCTCCCCCTACCTTTACGCGGGCCGTGTGAACATGCCAGCGACAGAAAACTGAGTTTTAGCAAATTGTTGCAACTTCAGGGGCTGTTATGGTAATTCTTTTGTGTGATGGGCAAGTTTAAGTGATCACCAAGGTTACTAATCATCTCCTAACACATGTATGGTTGAGATCTTTGCTTGTTGGCCACACAAAAACATGGCATGATCTTGTTAATTCACAACAAGTATAAATAGAAAGCCATTTCACTCATTTTCACTCACACTTGGTCTAAAATTCTCTAAGTTGGAGTTCTATAACTTCATACCTGAGAATTTATAAGATCAAGTTTAAGCAAGGACCTTTTGTAAGCTTCCTTCATTCTTTTATTGCTTTCCTAGCAGGAAAGTCAAACAGTGTTTGACTTTCAGCTTTGACCAGTCAATGGTCAACACGAAGTTCGTTTGAACTTCGCAAAGTGAGCGTAATCACGATGGTTATAGTCCCTAGTGACTATACCTACTGATTACCACGTTGACTAGGCATAGTGACGAGTCGTAGTTTCTGTCAAAATGCGCATTTACGTGTGTTTTGCAACCAAACTACTCTTGGTATCAAAACACTTTGTTTTGATATCAAAATCTGTTTGCTAACTTAGGTAAGCATGTTTTAACATGCTTAGCTCGTCACTTTTAGTTTAGTGCTTGTTTAAGAGTCGTAAGTCAAGCGGTCTAAACCACCTCTTAGACTTTCGAACTCGACCCGTTTGGTGGATCATTAGGATCCGACCAAGTATGATTAGTGACCATAGTTGCATAGGGAATAACCTTCCAAGGTTATACCTTATGG
Organism: Helianthus tuberosus; assembly: GCA_030545235.1. Taxonomy (NCBI): domain Eukaryota; kingdom Viridiplantae; phylum Streptophyta; class Magnoliopsida; order Asterales; family Asteraceae; genus Helianthus; species Helianthus tuberosus. Next base: position 44,146 of record JARYGA010031382.1, read on the forward strand.
TCACGTAGTTTAACTAGTTATATGATAGGTAGTTTATATGCCTAGGGTAAATGACCAAAATGCCCTTTTCATATAAAATTGGATTTTAAGCATATGTCACTTAAGTTTTGTCACCTAAACTGATTATTCAACATAATTAAACATGTTTAGGCATATAATACTTGTCATAGGACTAGTTAGACGTCTCGAATGCGCTTTTGCGCGCACGACGCGTTAATGTAGCGTAAGCTACCTAAACAGGTCGTAACGGGTCGAAAGCACTTAGGTTAGGTTTCATTTTTGAATGTAGGGTTTGTTAAACCATATTACATGAGTTCCCTTACTCATTTGGTTTACGAAACCTCATTCTATCCGATCTTCCGACTTAGGTCCAATTTATTTTCATAGTTACCTATATTAGGTGCCGTTTGATTCCGTGATCCCTCTAGCTTTGCTTGGTTGTTGTTCAAGACTTCTAAGCATCCTCAAGTGAGTACATAGTCCCCTCTTTTACTGTTTTCAATGTTTTGGGGTGAAGCATGTGTACCTATTTGTTATGTTCACGATTTCAAAGTATAAATTAATTATACATACTAGTACTTATCTTTTGAAAAACTGAATAATTGTTTATGGTTAAAACACTAATTTTTCAAAGATTATAAAATTAATTGTTGAAATGTACTTATTTATGTTCACAAGACTGATTGGTAGTATGGTATAGCACTATAGGACTAGACACCCCATTCCTGTTGTCATGGAATGTCAGAAACCAATATTATATCCAAATAGGGATTGCCTTCGTGGTATCTCTATAGTTTCAATTGGTGTAGTTTGATGCACTAAGGTCTGATTGAATTCTTAAATGACATTTTTATTGTATATTTGATTATACTCCCAAAAGTATACTTTGATATACTCTCATATGTGATATGGTATGTCACACCCCGACCACGTAGAACATACAAAACGTGGCGGAAACATCGGGGAGTGTTGTAACAGAATTAATTGTTTCAAATCCATGGCAATTGAAGTTTCGTTTTATTGATTAAAAGTGTTACAATGTCTTAACAAACAAGGAAATACAACATAATTAACTAGTCTTGCATCTTTTATTGTCACTAAAGCCCAAGTCTGCCTATGTGTATCTTGATCATCTTATGCAACAGCTCCTGAAAAACACATGTGAAAATAGGTACGTCAGCATAAAAATGCCTGTGAGATACATAGGTTTTGTGAAAATAGGTTTCATGACTTATGTTTTAGAAAATGTTTAGTCATGAACCTTGTAATTTGCTTTGTTTTGTAAATCATTTAAAAAAACGATAAGATCAGATGATATGTATAAATAAGAGAATAATGTTTGGTTAAATGAATAACCATTGTAAAATGAGTTTGTATAAGATAAGTTGCTTGTAAAACAATGTATTGTGAAAAGTATGTTATTTGTATAAAATGTTATATGTATCAAACTGAAATGATTCAAATAACGCTACGATATGTAATACCATACAAACACTTATATATAGGAAGTACCAGCGGCGTATCCACCATGTTTGTATCATATTACACACGCATCGTTACTTAATCACTTAATCAACCCAAACCACCAAAGTAATGTTTAACAATTGTAGAAATGTTTATGTATGGTCAAATACGGTTCACACGGTTCACAGATACAAACGGTTCACAGATACAAACGGTTCACAGATACAAACGGTTCACAGCTATAAACGGTTCACAGATACAAACGGTTCACAGATACAAACGGTTCACAGATACAAATGATTACAACGGTTCACAGATACAAATGATTACAACGGTTCACATAGTCAAATAGTTATAAACGGTTCAAAATGTAATATAATGTGTTCATATACTGGATGAGCATATGCAACAACATGTAATGTAAAACAATGTACTAAGTATGCACACAATGGACATACATAGCATAAAATGTAATGAAATCATGTACTATAATGTACTAACGAACATAGCTGGTATATGATGTGAAAACGGGAAAGCATGAATGTAACAAGTAGGCACATGTGTTTCACCCCAAAACAGTTTGGAAAACAGTAAAAGAGGGGTCTATGTACTCACTTGAGATTGCTTAGTAGTCCTTGAGTAACAACCAAACAATGCTAGAGATCACGGATATCAAGCGGCACCTAATATAGGTAACTATGTTAATAAACCGGACCTAAATCGGAAGATCGGGTAGAATGAGGGTTTGTAAACCAAAAGAGTGTAGAGACTCGTGTCATTTGGTTTAACAAAGCCTACATACTAAATGAAACCTTAATCTAAGTGCTTTCGACCCATCGCGACTCATTAAGGTAGCTTATGCTACTTTAACGCGTCGTTCGCGTAGAACGCGTTCGGACCGCCTAACTAGTCCTATGACAAGTGTTATATGCCTAAACATGTTACATAATCAGTTATGTGACAAAAGTTTAGGTTACATATGCTTAATTACCAATTATACATGAAAAGGGTATTCTGGTAATTTACCTAAGGCATATAAACTACCTATCATACAACTACTCAAACGATGTGACCATAGGGTATAACCTCGGAAGGTTATTCCCTACCTACTATGGTCACCTAATGTATTTGGTCGGATCCTAATGATCGACCAAATGGGTCGGGTTCGAAGGTATAAGCGATTTATTAGATCGCTTACCCTACGACCCTAGACAACGTGGTAATCAGTAGGCATAGTCCCAAGGGACTATGACCATCCTGATTACAATCACGTTGCGAAGTTCAAACGAACTTCGCATTGACCATAAGCTGGTCAACGCTGAAAGTCAAACAAAGTTTGACTTTCGGACTCGAAAAGCAATAAAAGAACGAAAGAATACTTACGAAGGGTCCCCGAATGCTAATCTCGATCCAAGAACTCAGGTATGAAACAATGGTTTCAACTTAGAGCTCTCAAATCCAGATTCTTGTGAGAAATGAGGTTGGGGTGGATGGGTATTTATAGGAATACCCGAACCGTTAGGATCATTTCATGGAAACCGTGATTCGATCACATCCGTACACTTGTTGGAAGGTTATGGAAGCTAAAAATGGTTCTTATCCACTGACTAAGCATGTGTGAACTTGTGGTTGAGGATTAATCAGCTGATAACAGGCTGTTAGAAACACTGCATCTGGTCTGCAGACCCCTTGCGCACCGTAACAAATATTTGTTACGGTGCGCAAGGACCAAGTTTGGCAGAATTACAGTTTTGGTCCCTGCAGCCCGTTTAAGCTATTTTCGACACGTTTAAGGCCCGTTAACCCCATTTCAAAGCTCTAAAATGAAGTTAAAGTATAGGGAACTTAATATGTGCTCAAAAATATCTCGGATGTCGGTTCGTTTGGCCGTACGGTTGCGTTGTTCGGTTAATTACGACGGAAGTCGTAACGAACGTAGAAACGGTCCAAATGACGCGGCGAATGGATTTTTGGCAAGCAAAACACTAAAGCATAATATAGTCATGCTTACATAAATTTTTGGATGTCCGGATGTATTCAGAACGTAAGTTATGCGCAAAAGTGCAAACTTGTGCACTTTTTGACGCTTTTAGTCCCTGAATGACCCAGAAGTTTATTTTAGCATACCGAACCCCTTAAAGCCTATTTTTAAGCTATGTAAAGGATATTTAGGGTATGTTTAACTTATGGTCATGTTCCGGAATGTCTGTTACAGTTCAAATTGGCATACTTTCGCAGTTTGTCAACTTTAGTCCCTGTAAGCGATTAAAGTAGATTTTGCCATACCAAAGCCTTCAAAACTTATTTCTAAGTTATGTAAAGGTTACTTAAGGTATGTTAAGCCTATTTCACTATTCCAGAGTGTTTGTTGCATTAAACTGGTTATATTTACGCATCAGTGCGTGTATAACCCTTCAGAAAGCGATTTAAAGCATGAAATCGAACAAGAGTTGATATGTGTAAACGTACACATATTTTTACAAATCCCAAGTATGAAATACAATATTTCATTGGTTTGGCATTTGTTTGATGGTTGAAGTGACACAGGTGTCACAGTCTCCCCTACTTTAGGAAATTTCGTCCCGAAATTTATTCGTAGGAGTCTATTTGTGACTTTGTGTCAAATAATCACCAGAGATATGTAAGGCATAATCCTTTCATTTCCTTAACGGACATTCTTCAGAATGAAAATGAACTGACGGAGTCATTTTCCTCAACGAGTATTCTTCAGAAGCGAAAATGAAGGAATAAACAACGGGGATTCATTTCCTCAACGGGCAATCTTCAGAAACGTAAAATGAACTAACGGAGTCATTTTCAACGGGTGCTTCATCAGAAATGGAAATGAAAGGAGAAACAAACGGATATTCATTTCCTCAACGGACAAATCTTCAGAAATGAAAATGAACAAACGGAGTCATTTTCAACGGGTGCTTCATCAGAAAATGGAAATGAAAAGGAGAAACAAACGGATATTCATTTCCTCAACGGACAAATCTTCAGAAACGAAAATGAACAAACGGAGTCATTTTCAACGGGTGTATCATCAGAAATGGAAATGAAAAGGAGAAACAAACGGATATTCATTTCCTCAACGGACAAATATTCAGAAACGAAAATGAACAAACGGAGTCATTTTCAACGGGTGTATCATCAGAAATGGAAATGAAAAGGAGAAACAAACGGATATTCATTTCCTCAACGGACAAATCTTCAGAAACGAAAAATGAACAAACGGAGTCATTTTCAACGGGTGTTTCCTCAGAAATGGAAATGAATAGAGTTAACTTCTAAGCACATGACAAGGCTCGCTGTGGTTTCTATGCACTAAATTCCATAATTATGTATGCATCCATAATTACGTAATTCCTTGCATAGTCCGCACAGTTTGTCTTGTAATGTTCATAAGCACATAATCACATAGTTGTTTAACTTGGTTATTAATTTGTTATTTATTTGTTATCGATTGAGAACGTATATGGAAACCAGTCGATGGACTTCAATGTCCTCTGGGATCTATCTGAAAAGATAGAAAGATCTCTCAAAAATTCGATTTTGTTTTCAAAGAAACGTAATAGTCGAATTAAGGAACACAATTATTTTAGGATTTACGGAAATACCCTTAGGTACCCTATTAAGGATTTATAGTGGTACTTTGGGTATTCGTCCAGTGTTGTAACTTGCGCCTTGTACTTCGTTTCCTTAGAATAAACGGGTACTTAGAAATTTCGTGGAAACGCAAGAGATCATAGAATGGAAAATTTTGGGGGTAGTTTGTTCTTCAAGGAATACGGTTCCTTGAATGTCGGTATTGTAAGAGATATGTTGTTTATACACGCAACCACATAAATACATTGCAATGTATATAAAAGATTTATTTATAAACAATGATAACAACTGTTTCTTGAACCTTGACAACTAAAGAAAATAATACATAAGGATTGATTATTTCTAAACAGCGTTGTCTTTCATTCAGTCAGATGCTCATCCCTGTGCTGGATTGGCATTAGCAAGTTTTGGGCAATTTCTCCGGAAATGACCCATCTCGCCACAGTTGAAGCAAGAACCTAGTAGAAAACGACCTTGGGCGGTATTGTTGCCAGCTTGGTTTGGTGCAGCTGTAGCTGGGCAAACTCTTGCTGTATGGCCTATAAGTCCACATGTTTGGCATTTGCGGCACTTTACATTGGCATGATGATGGAGGCTACATTGGTTGCACAAGGGTGCAGTTCCATTGTATGGCTTCCTAGCAGGGGGTTGAGCTGGTTGGTTGGGGATGGCTTGATCATTGTGAGTAACCATGGCGAAGTTCTGAGAAGCCTTTCGCTTCTTTGACCTCTTAGGGGATCCAGTCTGTCCATCCATAGTCTTTGATTCCTCGATTGGGTTCG
>JARYGA010031383.1:0-26661 GCA_030545235.1 Helianthus tuberosus
GGTCCGGTCCTGAAAACATTGCTTAGGCTCCTAGGTAGTGTCCTTGTAGTGCCACTTCCACTAGTGAATGTAATCATATCTTATATCAAAGAAGGATTAATAACTTCCTTGTACACAAAGCCCCCTAGAGAGCAAGTGCCACTACTTTATCATATAAGACAATCATGACGGGTTAATAAGTTTGAATTGTCAAACAAAAACATAAGTTATATATTTATTTGTGTAAACTAAACTCTAAGCTAAGCACATTTAAATTTTGTAGCCCGCCCGACATGATGCAGTTAACCCATGGTGCATAGACTCTCGCATTCGTTTTTTTGTTTGTTTGTGGGGGGGGGGGGGGGTTGTTGGGCTAGATTGGGCCTGATATACACGCACCCTTACCTCACATTTCTACGAGATAATTTTTTACGACTTGAACCCTTGAACTCTAAGTCACATGAAAACAACCTTATGATTGTTCCAAGGTTCGCCCCTTAGGTTGGTGTCTTGTATATTGGCTTTAATCAACTTGTAAACATATTAAACGGGTTGGTGTTGGTAATAATTGGGTAAAATAAGTGATAAACGGGTTGACAAGTTGACCTATTTAATTAAATATGTTGACATACTAACATGTTCAATTTAATAGGTTAAAAACATAACCCTATAAACCAAGCGGGTTAAACATATCAACACAAAGACAACTTATACATTAAACATGTTAGAGGTGACAATTATTTTCATATCGTGTTAGAAACCTACCACCCTTAGCAATTGTGATTAAAGCAAACAAAAGACATGCGCTTGTGATTTAAACCATGACCTCAATTTAGTGTTGCATGTCGTCAATTATGGAGATTGACACAAGATTTGGACAGTATGGAGATCGACACAAGATTTGGATGATGATGTTTCGGTTCAATACCGAGGGGAACACCACCCAACCCTTATTTGGTACCGAAACAACTCATCCAAATCGGTATGGCAATCACAATCGTCCGGAATCTATATCTATCTTTCTTCTCTCCTCTATCTATCTCTTTTCTTTCTCTCTTCTCTTTTCTTTCTCTTGTTATTTATTTTATTTATTAAAAAATGGTTTGGTATGAAAATATGCAATAAGTATGAATACTCCCACCCTATCTATCTCTTTGCTTTCTCTCATCTCTTTGCTTTCTCTCTTCTCTTTTCTTTCTCTTTCCTTGGTTTTGCAATAAGAAAGATGAGATGAAAAGGCGCTTATGTGGCTTAAGGATGTGAAGGATGATAAGTATGAATACTCCCACCCTATGAACTTTAAGCTTCATCTTGCGCGACATATATGATATATCCACTTAATCTGAGCCTTTAGTAGTAGATGAACTAGATAGATGGATCCAAATAAATGAATGATGATGTAGAATATAAGTGGTCTGAATGGATAATGATTGATCACCCTTGCACCATTCGTTTTGTCGTCCGAAATGATTACTTATAACTTATTAGAGCTTTTAGAATGCAAGTTCATTATAGGAGCTGGCCGGCTTGGTAGATGTATGCATCAATTTAGGTTTTGCTTTTATTTTAAAGCTGGTATTATATTCAATAGAAGTGATATCTAGTATGTATCCATCTACCCGTTTCATTTACTAGATATGAATATTGACAGATAAATTTAAATCATATGGATATAGATATAGATTAAGAAAAAAATAAAAGAACATGGATTTAGAATCATGTCTACAACTTTACTAAATTTATATTTGATTCATTTTCATAACTATCTCTAATCGCTAAGCTGCCATTAGCGGTCACCATCAGTAAATAAGTCGACGAAGCATCTCTCTATTTGAACACGTGTTCATTTTGAACGTTTGATAAAATCATAAACTACTGAAAGTTGGCTAAGGTTACTAAAATTTCATATATGAAACTAGATGGTGTAATTATAAAGAAAAGGTATACACATACCTTTTTAAAAAAAAAGTTAATGGCAAGTTCAATGATTCAATGAATACTTTTTATTGTGTTTAAAAGTATAATTTTTTGCAAAGAATACTAAAGGTTTGCCAAATGATATGTTCTTTTGAAAAGTCAAAAAAATTATATATAATATCTCCGGGATAATCAAAGATTTCACACTTTTGTCCACATATACATTATTTTCAAATAAAAGTATTCTTGTAAGCATGTTATAATGGATGTACAGACTTTTCAAAACACATGAACCATCAATGCAATGGCTATATCATTACAATGGCTATGGTGTGTTTTGTTCATTGTCTCATCTTCTCTCTTACCACTTTATTCAAGTGAGAATAGCATCACCATAACCAAATCCATTAGTTCTAACCAAACCTTAATCTCAGATGGAGGTAAGTTTGCACTAGGCTTCTTCACTCCTAACAATTCTACCAACACCTATTTAGGGATATGGTACAACAAAATCCCCAAGCTAACATACATATGGGTTGCCAATAGGGCATCACCGATACCCAAAGATTCACCTCCAGCTGTTCGACTTTCAGAAGACGGAAATCTGGTTGTTTTAAGTGGAAGAAAGATCATCTGGACATCAAATGTGTCATCTATTAGCTCAAACATACACTCTGTGGATGCAGTGTTGCTTGATAATGGAAATCTGGTACTTAGACATGGTGAAAAAGAAGTATGGCACAGTTATGATCATCCAACTGACACATTTCTTTCTGGCATGAGACTTAGCTCAAACAGGAAAACAGGTCAAAAAATGCTTCTAACATCATGGGTCAATGATGAAGATCCACGGCCCGGTTTATTCTCATTAGGGATAGATCCAAATAGATATCAGCTATATATATGGAAGGAAGATAAACCGTATTGGAGAAGCAATGTTTACGCTACTCCGGCTTCTTTTGCCACTGGATTTACAAAAATTGAGCAAGGAGTTTCAGGATACTTTGGTTTCATGATAGATGATGAAGTAGTTTATGCTGTGTATACCGTGTCTTCAAATTTGGTTAGCACACGCTTCACCTTGACTCCTAACGGGCGACTTCAACTGACAGTATGGGTGAAAACTACATGGTTAGTTTTATATCTGTCACCTAAAGTTCCATGTGATTTTTATAGCTATTGTGGTCCATTTACAACTTGCCAGATATATGAATCAGTTTCACCATGCAAGTGTATGACTGGATTTAACCCGAAATCGCCCAAAGAATGGAGTTCAGGAAATTGGACAGGTGGGTGTGTGAGGAATGAATCATTGAGATGTGATAAAGGAGATAGGTTTATAAAGTATGAAGGAATGAAGCTACCTGATTATGCTGTTAAAACACAGAATACAAGTGTTACAAACTGTGAAATCGAATGCATTAGAAACTGCTCATGTTTAGCTTATGCTTATGAAAATGTGATAGATGAAGTTACCATAGTTTGTTTAAACTGGTTCACAGAGCTTGTGGATATCCAAAATACTAACTCAAGTATGCCTCATGATCTCTTTGTACGTGTACACAGCTCTGAACTTGCAGTAGATGATAGTCAAGCACACACTTCTATTCGCAATAGGAAACACTTGATTGCAGTTGTAGTCGCAGGCGCCATTGTTTCTGTAGGTTTGCTTCTTATCAGTGTCTTTGGGTACTTACAGAGAAGGAAAAGGCTGATAAGAAAAGGTTAGCATTTACATAAATTTCAATTTTTTTAAAAACTTATATTTTTTTTCAGCATTTAGGATTAATAAATTATGATCTGTGCAGAGAGAATAAAGAATGAATTGCTTGGATTTGATTCTATGGGCACCACCTCCAGGGATGCACAAAACAATGCAGAGCTTGTATCATTTAGCTTAAAGAGTGTATTGGCTGCAACAGGTTCATTTTCAGTTAAAAACAAGCTAGGAGAGGGTGGGTTTGGCTCTGTTTACAAGGTATAGTTCATTAGTCACCATAACGTTACTGTAAAAGTGCATAATTTAGATTTAGTTGTTACTGTTAGATAATATAAATATATATTTAAGTCCACTCGTTAGATATCAGGGTATAAAGTTCCAACAACTTGTATGCTTCCTAACTTCATACAACTCTCATAGATTAGAATACTAGTTTCCCTTTTCTATAAATACTTAAATAGCATGTACATTGTATCTTTCCGGTTTGAGAAACTACATGTATTCTCCTGTAGTGATATTTGGAGTTCTTCACTCCGTTTAGTGTTTATTCGAGTGTGATATCAGTTTGCTACAGTTACAATGAGAAAGAATTGTTACAATGCAGGGTTCCTTGCCTGGAAACAGACAAGTGGCAGTCAAAAGACTATCAACAAAATCATCGCAAGGGCGAGATGAGTTTATGAATGAATTAAAACTTATTGCAAAACTTCAGCATACGAATCTTGTTAGGTTATTTGGATGTTGTGTCGAAGAAGATGAAAAGATTTTAATGTATGAATATATGCCTAATCGAAGCCTAGACAAATTCCTCTTTGGTACATTTTATGATTCCTTATTCCATCACTAAATTCTTTTGTTTCACATTGCTAAATATTGTTTTTATCTGTTGTTATTAGATCCAACTGAGAGTGTTCATCTTGATGGTAGCAAGAGATTCAAGATAATAGAAGGGATAGCTCAAGGACTTCTTTATCTGCACAAGTATTCAAGACTCAGAGTAATTCATAGAGATTTGAAAGCAAGCAATGTTCTTCTGGATGAAACAATGACCCCTAAAATTTCCGATTTTGGATTGGCAAGGACTTTTGGGATGAACCAAATTGAAGATAAAACCAACAGAGTTCTTGGTACCTAGTAAGTCCCATGTCATCTTATACATCAAAATGAAAACTTTGTATTCGTACTAGTGGTAGCAACATGGGCGGGTTAACCCAAATATGACCCCAAAAGTTATATTATTTCAATAATAATCTGATCTTTTGTATAAATTGATTTATACATTAATCATACAGTTTGGGCGACTATGACCTATTGACGCGTTCCTTTTAAGCTATTCTTTATTAAATTGTGTCTGTTTGACCCATTAGAAAGAAAACAAAATCTGAATGGTCCTATTAAGTAAATAGGTTAAAACTGTCAACTCCAATTCATATAATTCTTTTGTAAATTGCAGTGGATATATGGCACCTGAATATGCATTGCATGGGAGATTTTCTGAGAAATCTGATGTATTTAGCTTCGGGGTCTTATTGCTAGAGATTATGACTGGTAGAAGGAACGGTGGTTCTGAGCGGACAGAAGATGCTGGTACAATATCCGAATGGGTAAGCATGCCGTTTTCTTTTTCTTTAAATTATTTCGTAATAATTAATTTCGAATAATTTGAGTTTGAGGATTTTAAATCATTTTTAGGCATGGGAAAACTGGATGGAAGGCAGAGGTGTTGAGTTGATTGATCCTTCAATGAGAGATACCTACAATCCTCTACAGGCAATGAAGTGTATTAATGTTGGACTTTTGTGTGTTCAAGAAATCATGGACGAAAGACCAACAATGTCAGAAGTAGTTGTCATGTTGAGCAATGAAACCGCGACTGTTCCATTGCCTAAAAAGCCTGCTTTTACGATTCATAGACGTTCTCAAATATTGAGAGTTCATTCCAACAATGAAGTTACAGAAACCAATGTTGAGCCAAGATAGAGATGTTGAACTCTATGTCAAAGTTAAAACGATCCATTTTGACTATCATGTTTTGACATATGATCTTTCTCCTTGTATTTACCTATAATTTGCCACATGATAATTTTGCTAGGCATATGACATTTGAAAAAGTATAATGAAGAGTATGAAAGATCATGTATAATAAAGAATATAAAATAAATTTCCCTCTTTACTAATAAGTCGATCTCGCTCGAGCTAACTATACATGTTTCTTGATCGATAATAAAAAAATGTATTTTTTTTGTTAATTTATCGGCAAGCAACTCAAACTATTGTTTAACATATCCAGACACACGCACACGCGCGCGTTCACACACACATACGTACTACGTACGTACATACATACATACATACATAAGAGTAGTAATGAACACTTGAAGGTGTAGACTGTAGAGCCAAACTACCCGTTTTAACCATCGAATGAACACTATGTAAAAGTCAAACTACCCATTAAGACTGTTAAATATTGCAATGTTAATTAAAAGTAGGATCAAATTGTTGTTAAAAACGACGAAGTTGCTTAAGTTGCTTGAGAGATGATTTAGAAATTCTCTCTCCTTGTATGGTTTTGCCACATGTTTTGTTAGAGGAATAGGGGTGGTCACTAGTGATAGAATTCTATCACTCACAATATCCAATCAACTCATGCCATGTCATCACCCACTATTCTATCACTCACAAGTATTTTGTAGTGGCGGTGGTCATCACTAGTGATGGAATTCCATCACTCACAACCTTTTTTATTTTTTAATTTTTTAAATTATTTGATGAAACTATTTTTACAAAACTATTTTTTTTAAAGTTATAAAAAAAGATTTACAAAGTTTATAAGTTTTAACAAGGGACTAAAACTGCCTTTTTATTAAAGATAAATACAAAGGAATACAATGTTTTAAAAGTATTTAAAACATAATCAAAGTGGAGGGGCTGTTTGTGTACAAATAACAAAAACTTTTAAAACAAAAAGCACCCTTCTTCTTCTTCACGAATTCGAGGCACATCTCCAATTTTTCCAGCACATCTCCGGCGAGGTGTTTTATTTGCGATAAACACGTGTCAAACATGCAGTGGGTCTCCAGAGCCAGATTTTTGAAGTTTCACGCGTTGTATTTTTGACGCGTTTTACATTTCACGCGTGATAATCGTGGCTGGCGGCGGTCTCTTGTTTCTTCCACGCGTTATTTTTGGCGTATCACGGAGCTATAACGTGCCACCCCCAGTGGCCTTAGTCATATGATATTAGAAGAAGTGTGAAATATATATGAGGTGTGTATATATATAATATAAAGGATAAATATTAAATACAAATAAACTTAACGTACAAAACGTACGAATTGAAAGAAAAGATAAAAAACATGGTTTCATTTTTGTAATTATGAGTAATTTTGATCTTTTGTAGAGTAATTTTGTAAAATGATCCTGTAGCATGTAGAGTAATTTTGATCTTTTGTAGAGTAATTTTGATCCTGTAGAATAATTTTGATCTTTTGTATAGTAATTTTGTAAAATGATCCAGTAGAGTAATTTTGATCTTGTAGAGTAATTTTGTTAGTATTTAGCTATGGGGTTTAGCTTTTTGGTTTAGTTTTTAGCTTTTAGTTTGGGTGGGGGTGGGGGGGGGGGGGGTTAGGCTTTTTTAGGTTTTTGAGGGGTGGGGGGGGTTTAGGTTTTTTTTTTGGGGTGTGTGTGTCTGTGTGTGTGTGTGGTGGGGGGGGGGGGGGGGAGGACAGGGGTTAGTGTAATTTTGATAATTACTATACAAGACCAAAATTACTCTAAAAAGATCAAAATTACGCTACAGTTTTTTGGGGGTGGGGGGGGGGGGGTTGGTTAGTGTAATTTTGATAATTACCCTACAAAACCAAAATTACTCTACATGAACATTTTACAAAATTACTCTACAAGAGTAATTTTGATAGTTACTGATAATTACAAATTTGCCACGGCCTCCTTTTCTCCTTTTCATGCAATTCGTATGTTTTGTACGTTAAGTTTATTTTTACAATAACTTTCCACATAATATAAAATATCAAATTACATTTCCCTAACAAAATATTGAGTTTACCTGACCGAACCGGCCCATTTTCTTATAGATGCACAATATATCTGAACCCATTCAAATGGATAAGTCCAAACAAAATAATAAAGTTAAACTAGTCTTGGTTTACACAGTTAAAACATAGTTCCTCTCTCTAAAAAACCTACCGCCGGTGGCTCGACGGAGAAGAAAAGTTAGGGTTAGCGTCGGAGGTCGCTGGGTTATTTGGCTTGACCTCTCCCTCTAATCCGATCTTGTGATTCTCCCATTCGCCTTCCTGGTTTAGATTGCTCCTTTCATGTTTTCTGTGTTCTCCTGTTGGAACTCGAATCATCGGTGGGTCGACGTATCGGAGGAAGGTGGAATAGCATCGGAGGTTTAACCTGAATCTCATATCGTTTGAGAATCTAACCCTACCTCCTATTCTATCTTGTCGTTCCCGAGATAACATTCGCTGTCTGAGGTTCGTGTTTCCTTGCTTATTTCCCTGTTCTTTCCCATGGTGGACGACGGCCCATGGGAGGATCCTCATCATCTGCGTAAGAAGAATAATAGTCTCAATAAAGATCCGGAGATTAAGTCGAACATTACAAAATTTTTTGTGACAAATCTTCCTCACGGATGCACCCCGTGGGAAGTTTCGGAGTTTGTTAAGGTTTTTGGTGATGTTTGTGGGGTTTACATTGCTAGGAAATTGGATAAAGTGGGGAACAGATTCGGTTTTATCAGTTTCAAGAATGTTGGGGACATTAAGGAGATGGAAAGAGCGCTGAATAGTACCAAGATGGGAAGTAATAAACTCAAGGCTAATTTAGCTCGATTCGCGTCTGAAAACTCGAGCTTCTTTGGTAACTCTGGCATGGTGCACGAAACAAGGGCGACGGATAATCAGGGTGGGAAGGAGAACCACAAGCAGTAACACAGTTTTAGTCAAGTTAACATCCAGAGAGGTGGCGGGAAGTTATTTAGTGAATTATTCACAAAGGATAAAGGGAAACAGGTTGGGAACTCTTCCTATCAAGCAAATGTAGGTATGGTGGTGGAGGTTTCGGACGAAGTCTCGGCGTTTAAAGAACTTAAGGGGAAGGCAGTGGTCGGCAGTTGTCTTCACCTTACAGCTCTAAATAACCTGCATTCTTCCCTTTCTATGGCGGGTTATTCCGAGTTTAGTCTTAGCTATCTCGGGGGCCTCGGTATATTGGTGAAATTCACCAAGGAAGATGACTGTAACGATTTGATTTGTAACCATGGTTTATGGAGCCAATGGTTTTCGTCTCTAGATGTATGGTCTGGTCAGTCGTTGCCGTTTGAAAGAATAGCTTGGATCAAAGTTACAGGAGTTCCGATTCACTTGGCGGACCATAAAGTCTATAACGATATTGCTTGCTTCTACGGCAAAGTGATACATGAATCTCAAAGAACATTGGACGATAAGGATCTATCGGTGAATGGTATCGGGGTTCTTGTGGGAGATGGGGTTAAAATTTCCGATCAGATTACTCTTAGATGGAAGGACAAGCAGTATTTAGTTTAGGTGGATGAGGAATCTGCCGACTGGATTCCGAAAAGCCTTGAGGAGGATGATCCATCGGAGGAAGATCATCAGTTATCTCAATTTCGTTTTGATGATGAAGGTTTTCATGAAGAAGTTAAACGGTCCAAAGATGTCGAAGGAAGTGTGCATGTGCATGGTTCAATAAATGTGGCAAATGTAGGCCCTAGTTCCAAAGAGATGGGGGGTCTCGAGGTGTCGCCTAATAAACAGGTGGGACCACATAGGGGTAAGTCTAATTTGGGTTTTTCTTTTGAGTCCAGGGGTAATAAACTCAAGCCCACTAAAACTCCAGCCATTCTTAGGCCCAAATGTAAAGACAGAAAAAATGGTACCCAGCCTACTTCATCGGAGGATCGGCCCGGGAAAAGAACACGAACCGAGGTAGAGGAATCTGATTCTTTTGTCTCCGCTTTTCCTATGGAAACAGAAGGAAGAATTTCAACTTCTACTGGAAAGACTTTCGTTGTGGGAGATCCCTCTCACCAAAATCCCATTAGCAGATCTAAGGAAAACCAGTTCATAGATTTAAACACTAGAGCCTCGTTAGTTGGGGACAGTCTCGGAGATCTCAATAATTCAGTTGGAGGATCCTAGGTTCGAGAAGAGGGAGTCTCTAGTCACGAAGAGGAAAATAACCCAGAGATCGAAGCCACATTAAGAATGGGTGAAATTGTCAGTGTTCGGTTTGATAACCACAGCGAATTGGTCAAGAGTGCTATCTCGAAGGAAGGTTCAAAAAAAGGTAACAATGCGGTTTCCAAATGAATATTCTATCTCTTAATATTAGGGGTCTTAGCGGTGGGGAGAAAGCGAGATGGGATAAGGATCTTAGGAATAAGAATTCTATCGGTGCGGTTGCTATCCAGGAAACAAAAAATGAAATGTTATCTGATCAGGTCGTCTCTAATTTTTGGGGAAAGGGTAATTTCAATATGGATTTTGTTAGTTCTACAAGTCGGTCTGGAGATTTGCTTTGGTTGTGGGATCCTTCAGTGTTAAAGATAGATAGTTCGGTTAAAGATAGAAATTTTCTGATTATTAAAGGTAAAGTTAGGGGCAGTGGAGAAAAAATTAATCTCATTAACATGTATGCCCCCAGAAAACGACTGATTAGAGACGTCTTTGGAACGATATTGCTGCTCAGATGGGTGGTGTAGAAGGAATGTGGATGTTAGCTGGGGATTTCAATGCTGTTCGCTCAGCGGACGAAAGAAAAGGTTCCATGTAAGACCCTTTTTTTTACCTTTTTAAAATTTATAATATATTACGTGCTGAATTCTCAAAATGACATTTATATAAGTTTTCAAGACCTTCAAGAGAACGTTACCTATCGTTTCAAAACATATCGTTGAAACACAACATACTTCACTTTAAACCTTACAACTATATTTACATAAGTATGGTAACACAACTCTAAAGTTGTGTGACAAAACTCTTGATTTAGTCGCGGAAGCTTTGAGTTAAGCACGTATTCGGTTCAATGCTACACTTGATCGCCATCCGTTTACATCATACTATTACCTACAATCAAACACACCCAAATTGGTTAGTTATGATAGTGAATACTTGGTTTAATGGGTTCAGGAGGTTAGAATGCATAGCAGCAACAAATTCAGTGATTTTAACCCCGTCGCGTGACGCGACAGGTGGAGCTGATGAGTGTCGCATGACGCGACCAAGGTCGCGGGCCGCGACGGCCATAAACGTTGGCCGTGGCGTGGTGCGAGCATGTCTTATTGACAGAACTGTTGTTTAAACATCCTGCATATTCCCAGCTTCACTAATAGTTACTAAAACGGACATAACTTGTACGTTATTATCCGAATTAGGCCCCGTTTCTTCCTATGTGACCGTAATTCAATAATCTATAACATAGAATGAAAATAATACATTCACATGAACAAATTTCTTTCATTTGAACACTCGGAATATTAATATTTTCATGATTATTCGACCCCTTCCAAATTATGACCCATAGACTCCACTTACAAGTTCCAAAACCTCTATAGGAGCTTGCATATCAACCTATTCATATTTTAATGACAATTTTTATTAAAACTCAAGCGTCATTAACGAGATATATACGTATTAATCAACCTGTTTATTTCACTTAACAACATTCATCGATTTAACTTATCCCAAGCTCAATGCCTTGGTGATTTTCGACCCGTTTGATTTCTCTAACGAATTCATCGCCTTCTTGAAATCAATCATGTAATAGTCAAGTCAACTTGACTCGTTTAACATTCAAGTGGAATCCACCACTTTCCTCATTTTCTAATTTCGCGAAATTTATACTTTTTCTTGTTGAATATTACCAACGACATCCTTTGTGTTAGTATTATCCAATATTATAAAGATTTGATTATCATTCAACCAATAAGCATGAAAGTGCTAAAACAAGATATTACGAAGCGAATAGCCGCGTACCTTTCAAAGCTTTCCTTTTAGGCGAGTATCCGTTCCGCCTTGCCCACTTGATGATCCACCCAAATCACCTATATAGTGTGATCCGAACATATAGTTTAGAACTCATAGTTCAAGATTTGATATTTCATTCACTTGATTAATCAATTAAGCGATTACTTCATATATTTCAAACATTCCCATTCAATCAATCATTTTATCAAACATCTAGTGTGCATATTTAGCACTCTAACACTATCATGTTCTTGATTAGTAACCTTAACCATGTTTAAGCATAGTTATTCAATTCATATATCAAGAACACTTAAATCACTCTATAATTTACAATATCATCATCAATCAACATCCAATATCACAATACTACATGAATTCTTCACAAAATCCATATACCCTTATATGAAAATTACTAAACCTCTAAATTATGGTATGAATGGATCACTCCATAATCTAATACCCATTCTTAGACTTGTATTAATCATAATTCAGTCATAACTTTCATCAATTCACTAAAATTCTCTGTTACTAGAATTCAAGAATCATCAAAACATCTTCATATATCAAAATTAAGCATACCTTTTGCTAGATTAAGTATGAAGATCACTTATTTAGCCTTGAATCAACTTCAATTTGGTTTTGATTCTTGAGTTTTAAGTGAAATTATGAAATTAGGGTTTTGGAAGAGAGGGGTTCACTCCTGGGGATTCTGGTTCGACCAAGACACACACAAAGTGTGTGAATTTGATGTTTATCCAGATTTTAAACAACAACTTTCAACATTTTCAGTTTTGGTCCCTCATTTCCAAGTTTTTATAAGAAAGATTAAAATACTTTGATTTCCCCATCCTTTTTATTAATATTTTTTTCTAGTTTCTATTCTCATTGTTTGATAATTATTGTATAACTTATACATGTATAATAACATATATAGTTAAATAAATTTAGGGGTGTTACAATCTATCCCCCTTAAAAGGATTTCGTCCTCGAAATCAGAATACGTACCGAATAAGGAAGGGTATAGGCGTCTCATTTCTTCTTCGGACTCCCAAGTGGTGTCCGATCCCTTCCAGTGTTCCCATTTGACTTTAACTTGATTAATCTCTTTATGCCTTAAGCTTTTGACCTTACGGTCAAGAATTTCGATGGGCATGACGACATAATTCAATCTATCATCAATTTCGATGTCGTCATAGCCAACATAAGTTGTTTCATCAGCTAAGCACTTCCGTAAGTGTGAAACATGGAAAGTGCTATGAATACCACTCAATTCTTCGGGCAGTTCTAGTCGGTATGCTACTTTACCGACACGCTCTAAAATTTTAAATGGCCCAATAAATCTTGGGCTCAGTTTTCCCCGTTTTCAGAATCGAATAACCCCTTTCCACGGAGATACTTTAAGCATAACCCTATCACCCAACTAAAATTCGATCGGTCTTCGTCTTTTATCCGCGTAGGACTTCTGCCAGTCTTGAGCCGCTTTTAAATGAGCCCGGATTACTTCAATATTTTTATTAGTGATCCTGACTATATCTTTGTGAGCCAGTTCTCGTGGACCTACTTCATTCCAGCACACTGGGGTTCGACACTTTCTGCCATAAAGCATTTCATACGGGGCCATTCCAATATTGGAATGGTAACTGTTATTATATGTAAATTCAGCTAGTGGTAGATAGATATCCCAGCTACCTCCAAAATCGATAATACATGCTCGTAGCATGTCTTCGAGTGTCTGAATAGTTCTTTCACTCTGCCCATCGGTCTGCGGATGATAGGCGGTACTAATAAATAACTTAGTACCCATCCTTTCTTGAAAATCGTGCCAAAATCTAGAAGTAAAGCGTGTATCTCCATCTGATACGATAGACACTAGTACCCCATGATGAGATATAATTTCATTTGTGTATACTTCTGACATTTTCTCAGAAGTGCAGGTTTCCTTAATTGGAATAAAATGAGCACTCTTGGTCAATCTATTAACTACTACCCATATTGCATCGAATCCACGTGATGTTCTTGGTAGTTTAGTTAACAGATCCATAGTAATGTGTTCCTATTTCCACACCGGAATATCTAACAGCTGAAGTTTACCGTAAGGCTTTTGGTGTTCTGCTTTTACTTGTGAACAAGTTAAACATCTTTCCACATACTTCACGATGTCTCGCTTCATTCCAGGCCACCAATAATTTTGTTTCAAATCTTTATACATTTTGGTAGCTCCTGGATGAATAGAATAGCGGGTCTTATGGGCTTCGTCAAGAAGAAGAGTTTTAACATTGCAAGTGTTTGGAACCCAAATTCGATTGAAACGGGTTTTCAAGCCATTACTAGTATCTTGCAAGTCTTTGAGTGGACGCACTATTCTTTCTTTCTTCACATTTTCTTCTTTTACAGCTTCAGTTTGTGCCTCCTTGATTCGTTCAAATAACCCTGAAGTCACTATTAACTGCATTAACTGCACCCGAATAGGTGAATATTCTTCTTTCCTACTCATTGCATCTGCAATTATGTTGGCTTTTTCGAGATGATATTGAATTTCACAGTCATAATCTTTCACCGTCTCTAACCAACGTTGTTGTCTCATATTTAACTCTTTTTGATCAAAGAAGTACTTGAGACTTTTATGGTCAGTGAAAATAGTGCATTTCACACCATATAAATAATGCCTCCATATTTTTAAGGCAAAGACTACCGCCGTCAATTCCAGATCATGTGTTGGATATTTCTTTTCATGAATCTTTAATTGTCTGGAAGCATACGCGATCACTTTTCCTCGCTGCATAAGTACACACCCAAGACCAAGCTGGGATGCGTCTGAATAAATAACCATGTCTTCTGTCCCATCCGGTAACGTTAGTACCGGGGCACTGGTCAATCTTTCTTTAAGGATACGGAAGGCATCTTCTTGTGCACTACCCCAATCAAACTTCTCCTCTTTACGGGTCAATTTAGTTAATGGAGTTGCGATCTTGGAGAAATCTTGTATAAATCTCCGATAATAACCCGCAAGACCTAGAAAACTCCTAATCTTTGATGGATTCTTTGGAAGTTTCCATTTTGACGCATCTTCTATTTTGGACGGATCTACCGAAACTCCCTCGACACTAATAACATGCCCTAGAAACTGCACTTCATGTAGCCAAAAGGCACATTTTGAAAACTTTGCATAAAGTCTTTCACGCCTAAGCGTTTTAAGTACTTCACGCAAATGACATTCATGATCCGATTCGCTCTTTGAATACACCAGAATGCCGTCGATGAAAACAATTACCGACTTATCCAACATTGGCTTGCAGACGCGGTTCATAAGATCCATGAAAGCCGCAGGTGCGTTAGTTAATCCGAAAGACATTATTAAAAATTCATAATGCCTATAACGCGTTCGGAATGCTGTTTTGGGTATATCTTCTTCTTTGACTTTCAACTGATGATAACCCGATCTTAAGTCGATCTTCGATAACCAACTCGCGCCTTGTAATTGATCGAACAAGTCGTCAATCCTAAGAAGCGGATATCGATTCTTTACCGTGTGTTTATTCAATTCCCGTTAATCAATGCACATCCTCATACTTCCGTCCTTTTTCTTTACAAATAATACTGGTGCTCCCCATGGAGAAACACTCGGTCGAATAAATCCTTTATCTAAAAGGTCTTGTAATTACGACAGCAATTCTTGCAGTTCCGACGGCGCTAATCGATATGGAGCCTTGGCTACTGGTTTCGCATCCGGGATTAATTCAATACCAAACTCCACCTCACGCTCTGGTGGTAATCCAGGTAGATCTTCAGGAAAAACATCTTTGAATTCTCGTACTACTGGTACATCTTTGATTTCTGGAGCCTCTTTATTTGAATCATGTATGTAGGCCATATATGCTTTACATCCATGTCGAACCAGCTTGCAAGCTTTGATGAAAGAACAGATTATGGGTCTACAGCTTTCCCCCCACAAATTGTAACATGTTTCCCGCTTGGAGACATTAGTTGTATCTCTTTACGGTTACATATTACTTTCGCGTGATATCGAGCTAACCAATCCATCCCGATTACCACTTGAAATTCTCCCATTGACATGGGAATTAAATCAACAAAGTATTCTTCATCGTCAATGCTCAGTTTGCAATTCCAACACATATCACAGACAATAAAACTTTTATTATCACCTATTTCTACTTCTAGTGGTATAGGTAATTTCGTTAACGTGAATGTAGGGTGTTGTATAAATCGATGTGATATAAAAGATCTATTTGCACCCGTATCAAATAAAATTCGTGCTGGAATTGAATTTACAAGAAATATACCTGAAACGACATCAGGTTCGATTTTAGCCTCCGCAACTGTCATGTGGAAAGATCTAGCCTTTGCTTTCTGGGCATCAGGCTTTACATCAGTGGTGTCTTTGGTTCCAGCAAACTCCGTGCACTCAGACTTTTTGTCTCCCGGTTTATAACATTTATACCATACCGACACCTTTCCTGGGCAATTTGCAACCACATGTCCCACTTTACCGCAAGTAGGACATGGTTTGTTCTTAAAATAACATTCGCCCTTGTGATTCTTTCAACAAATTTTGCTTGGAGGTATCCCCTCCTTTTCTACTCCTTTCTTTGGAGCTTCATTTAGCTTTTGTTTCTTCGCAGGGGTTGGGATTTTATCAAACACCCTTCGCTCACCCCTTTCGATCTGCTTTTTCAGCTCAATTTCCCTTTCACGTGCGGCATTTACTATCTCTGTAAGATGCCCGTGGCGTGGTGCGAGCATGTCTTATTGACAGAACTGTTGTTTAAACATCCTGCATATTCCCAGCTTCACTAATAGTTACTAAAACGGACATAACTTGTACGTTATTATCCGAATTAGGCCCCGTTTCTTCCTATGTGACCGTAATTCAATAATCTATAACATAGAATGAAAATAATACATTCACATGAACAAATTTCTTTCATTTGAACACTCGGAATATTAATATTTTCATGATTATTCGACCCCTTCCAAATTATGACCCATAGACTCCACTTACAAGTTCCAAAACCTCTATAGGAGCTTGCATATCAACCTATTCATATTTTAATGACAATTTTTATTAAAACTCAAGCGTCATTAACGAGATATATACGTATTAATCAACCTGTTTATTTCACTTAACAACATTCATCGATTTAACTTATCCCAAGCTCAATGCCTTGGTGATTTTCGACCCGTTTGATTTCTCTAACGAATTCATCGCCTTCTTGAAATCAATCATGTAATAGTCAAGTCAACTTGACTCGTTTAACATTCAAGTGGAATCCACCACTTTCCTCATTTTCTAATTTCGCGAAATTTATACTTTTTCTTGTTGAATATTACCAACGACATCCTTTGTGTTAGTATTATCCAATATTATAAAGATTTGATTATCATTCAACCAATAAGCATGAAAGTGCTAAAACAAGATATTACGAAGCGAATAGCCGCGTACCTTTCAAAGCTTTCCTTTTAGGCGAGTATCCGTTCCGCCTTGCCCACTTGATGATCCACCCAAATCACCTATATAGTGTGATCCGAACATATAGTTTAGAACTCATAGTTCAAGATTTGATATTTCATTCACTTGATTAATCAATTAAGCGATTACTTCATATATTTCAAACATTCCCATTCAATCAATCATTTTATCAAACATCTAGTGTGCATATTTAGCACTCTAACACTATCATGTTCTTGATTAGTAACCTTAACCATGTTTAAGCATAGTTATTCAATTCATATATCAAGAACACTTAAATCACTCTATAATTTACAATATCATCATCAATCAACATCCAATATCACAATACTACATGAATTCTTCACAAAATCCATATACCCTTATATGAAAATTACTAAACCTCTAAATTATGGTATGAATGGATCACTCCATAATCTAATACCCATTCTTAGACTTGTATTAATCATAATTCAGTCATAACTTTCATCAATTCACTAAAATTCTCTGTTACTAGAATTCAAGAATCATCAAAACATCTTCATATATCAAAATTAAGCATACCTTTTGCTAGATTAAGTATGAAGATCACTTATTTAGCCTTGAATCAACTTCAATTTGGTTTTGATTCTTGAGTTTTAAGTGAAATTATGAAATTAGGGTTTTGGAAGAGAGGGGTTCGCTCCTGGGGATTCTGGTTCGACCAAGACACACACAAAGTGTGTGAATTTGATGTTTATCCAGATTTTAAACAACAACTTTCAACATTTTCAGTTTTGGTCCCTCATTTCCAAGTTTTTATAAGAAAGATTAAAATACTTTGATTTCCCCATCCTTTTTATTAATATTTTTTTCTAGTTTCTATTCTCATTGTTTGATAATTATTGTATAACTTATACATGTATAATAACATATATAGTTAAATAAATTTAGGGGTGTTACAATCTATCCCCCTTAAAAGGATTTCGTCCTCGAAATCAGAATACGTACCGAATAAGGAAGGGTATAGGCGTCTCATTTCTTCTTCGGACTCCCAAGTGGTGTCCGATCCCTTCCAGTGTTCCCATTTGACTTTAACTTGATTAATCTCTTTATGCCTTAAGCTTTTGACCTTACGGTCAAGAATTTCGATGGGCATGACGACATAATTCAATCTATCATCAATTTCGATGTCGTCATAGCCAACATAAGTTGTTTCATCAGCTAAGCACTTCCGTAAGTGTGAAACATGGAAAGTGCTATGAATACCACTCAATTCTTCGGGCAGTTCTAGTCGGTATGCTACTTTACCGACACGCTCTAAAATTTTAAATGGCCCAATAAATCTTGGGCTCAGTTTTCCCCGTTTTCAGAATCGAATAACCCCTTTCCACGGAGATACTTTAAGCATAACCCTATCACCCAACTAAAATTCGATCGGTCTTCGTCTTTTATCCGCGTAGGACTTCTGCCAGTCTTGAGCCGCTTTTAAATGAGCCCGGATTACTTCAATATTTTTATTAGTGATCCTGACTATATCTTTGTTAGCCAGTTCTCGTGGACCTACTTCATTCCAGCACACTGGGGTTCGACACTTTCTGCCATAAAGCATTTCATACGGGGCCATTCCAATATTGGAATGGTAACTGTTATTATATGTAAATTCAGCTAGTGGTAGATAGATATCCCAGCTACCTCCAAAATCGATAATACATGCTCGTAGCATGTCTTCGAGTGTCTGAATAGTTCTTTCACTCTGCCCATCGGTCTGCGGATGATAGGCGGTACTAATAAATAACTTAGTACCCATCCTTTCTTGAAAATCGCGCCAAAATCTAGAAGTAAAGCGTGTATCTCCATCTGATACGATAGACACTAGTACCCCATGATGAGATATAATTTCATTTGTGTATACTTCTGACATTTTCTCAGAAGTGCAGGTTTCCTTAATTGGAATAAAATGAGCACTCTTGGTCAATCTATTAACTACTACCCATATTGCATCGAATCCACGTGATGTTCTTGGTAGTTTAGTTAACAGATCCATAGTAATGTGTTCCTATTTCCACACCGGAATATCTAACAGCTGAAGTTTACCGTAAGGCTTTTGGTGTTCTGCTTTTACTTGTGAACAAGTTAAACATCTTTCCACATACTTCACGATGTCTCGCTTCATTCCAGGCCACCAATAATTTTGTTTCAAATCTTTATACATTTTGGTAGCTCCTGGATGAATAGAATAGCGGGTCTTATGGGCTTCGTCAAGAAGAAGAGTTTTAACATTGCAAGTGTTTGGAACCCAAATTCGATTGAAACGGGTTTTCAAGCCATTACTAGTATCTTGCAAGTCTTTGAGTGGACGCACTATTCTTTCTTTCTTCACATTTTCTTCTTTTACAGCTTCAGTTTGTGCCTCCTTGATTCGTTCAAATAACCCTGAAGTCACTATTAACTGCATTAACTGCACCCGAATAGGTGAATATTCTTCTTTCCTACTCATTGCATCTGCAATTATGTTGGCTTTTTCAAGATGATATTGAATTTCACAGTCATAATCTTTCACCGTCTCTAACCAACGTTGTTGTCTCATATTTAACTCTTTTTGATCAAAGAAGTACTTGAGACTTTTATGGTCAGTGAAAATAGTGCATTTCACACCATATAAATAATGCCTCCATATTTTTAAGGCAAAGACTACCGCCGTCAATTCCAGATCATGTGTTGGATATTTCTTTTCATGAATCTTTAATTGTCTGGAAGCATACGCGATCACTTTTCCTCGCTGCATAAGTACACACCCAAGACCAAGCTGGGATGCGTCTGAATAAATAACCATGTCTTCTGTCCCATCCGGTAACGTTAGTACCGGGGCACTGGTCAATCTTTCTTTAAGGATACGGAAGGCATCTTCTTGTGCACTACCCCAATCAAACTTCTCCTCTTTACGGGTCAATTTAGTTAATGGAGTTGCGATCTTGGAGAAATCTTGTATAAATCTCCGATAATAACCCGCAAGACCTAGAAAACTCCTAATCTTTGATGGATTCTTTGGAAGTTTCCATTTTGACGCATCTTCTATTTTGGACGGATCTACCGAAACTCCCTCGACACTAATAACATGCCCTAGAAACTGCACTTCATGTAGCCAAAAGGCACATTTTGAAAACTTTGCATAAAGTCTTTCACGCCTAAGCGTTTTAAGTACTTCACGCAAATGACATTCATGATCCGATTCGCTCTTTGAATACACCAGAATGCCGTCGATGAAAACAATTACCGACTTATCCAACATTGGCTTGCAGACGCGGTTCATAAGATCCATGAAAGCCGCAGGTGCGTTAGTTAATCCGAAAGACATTATTAAAAATTCATAATGCCTATAACGCGTTCGGAATGCTGTTTTGGGTATATCTTCTTCTTTGACTTTCAACTGATGATAACCCGATCTTAAGTCGATCTTCGATAACCAACTCGCGCCTTGTAATTGATCGAACAAGTCGTCAATCCTAAGAAGCGGATATCGATTCTTTACCGTGTGTTTATTCAATTCCCGTTAATCAATGCACATCCTCATACTTCCGTCCTTTTTCTTTACAAATAATACTGGTGCTCCCCATGGAGAAACACTCGGTCGAATAAATCCTTTATCTAAAAGGTCTTGTAATTACGACAGCAATTCTTGCAGTTCCGACGGCGCTAATCGATATGGAGCCTTGGCTACTGGTTTCGCATCCGGGATTAATTCAATACCAAACTCCACCTCACGCTCTGGTGGTAATCCAGGTAGATCTTCAGGAAAAACATCTTTGAATTCTCGTACTACTGGTACATCTTTGATTTCTGGAGCCTCTTTATTTGAATCATGTATGTAGGCCATATATGCTTTACATCCATGTCGAACCAGCTTGCAAGCTTTGATGAAAGAACAGATTATGGGTCTACAGCTTTCCCCCCACAAATTGTAACATGTTTCCCGCTTGGAGACATTAGTTGTATCTCTTTACGGTTACATATTACTTTCGCGTGATATCGAGCTAACCAATCCATCCCGATTACCACTTGAAATTCTCCCATTGACATGGGAATTAAATCAACAAAGTATTCTTCATCGTCAATGCTCAGTTTGCAATTCCAACACATATCACAGACAATAAAACTTTTATTATCACCTATTTCTACTTCTAGTGGTATAGGTAATTTCGTTAACGTGAATGTAGGGTGTTGTATAAATCGATGTGATATAAAAGATCTATTTGCACCCGTATCAAATAAAATTCGTGCTGGAATTGAATTTACAAGAAATATACCTGAAACGACATCAGGTTCGATTTTAGCCTCCGCAACTGTCATGTGGAAAGATCTAGCCTTTGCTTTCTGGGCATCAGGCTTTACATCAGTGGTGTCTTTGGTTCCAGCAAACTCCGTGCACTCAGACTTTTTGTCTCCCGGTTTATAACATTTATACCATACCGACACCTTTCCTGGGCAATTTGCAACCACATGTCCCACTTTACCGCAAGTAGGACATGGTTTGTTCTTAAAATAACATTCGCCCTTGTGATTCTTTCAACAAATTTTGCTTGGAGGTATCCCCTCCTTTTCTACTCCTTTCTTTGGAGCTTCATTTAGCTTTTGTTTCTTCGCAGGGGTTGGGATTTTATCAAACACCCTTCGCTCACCCCTTTCGATCTGCTTTTTCAGCTCAATTTCCCTTTCACGTGCGGCATTTACTATCTCTGTAAGATGCCCGTATTTTGAAGGAGTTATAAACTCCCGATACTCCGCGCTCAGCATATTATAATAATAATATATTTTCTGTTCTTCAGTCTGAACCAGCTCATCACAAAACCTGAGCTTATCAAGAAAGATCCCCGTAATCTTCTCAATCGATTCACCACTATGCCTTAGCTGAATAAATTCTTCTTTAATCCTGTTGATCACAGCTTTTGGACTATGGTGTCTAAGGAACGGAGATTTGAATTCCTCCCACGTCATAGTTCTCGTGGCCTCAATTCCCTGTTCCTTCTTCAGATTATCCCACCAATCCTTAGCTTGGCCCTCAATTGACCGGTTCCGTATGCCACGAAATCAGTCTCCTCACAATGTGTCCTTTCGAATACCCCTTCGATATCGCTAATCCATCGTTGACAAATGATCGGATCAACTTCACCATGATAGAACGGGGGTTTGTATGCCATAAATTTATTGTATGGAGACGCTTTCGATTTACCCGCATCTCTCTTTTCATTTATCTTATCGTCTATCACTGCTAAAAGCGTTGTTTGTAGTATATCGATAAACTGCGGTAGACTAGCTTCTAAAGCTTTTCCGACTTCCTTGGAAATAGTAGCTTTCATCTCTTCAGTTATTCGAGATGTTGATTCCTTTCCGGTTTCACCGGCCATTTCTTTGACTGAAATATTCACAATAGTTAATCAATAACTATTTACTTTATTTCCACCTTGTTACATGGAAATTTATATTACACATACTTAATCACAAGTAATGTGTATTTCTTTTTAGGTTTGGTCAAGTACATATCTTGCCTTACCTTTCTTACTTAGTGTATTTCCCGGGTTAGAGTATAATAATACCCTCCTCCCATACACTTTTGTATAACTACATCATCTAAATCTATACATTTTAAACTTATTTATAAATAACTCTTGCCGGATATCTTGATCAAGCTTTGAACCGAACACGCTTTTTCTTAACGAGGCTCTGATTACCAACTTGTAAGACCCTTTTTTTTTACCTTTTTAAAATTTATAATATATTACGTGCTGAATTCTCAAAATGACATTTATATAAGTTTTCAAGACCTTCAAAAGAACGTTACCTATCGTTTCAAAACATATCGTTGAAACACAACATACTTCACTTTAAACCTTACAACTATATTTACATAAGTATGGTAACACAACTCTAAAGTTGTGTGACAAAACTCTTGATTTAGTCGCGGAAGCTTTGAGTTAAGCACGTATTCGGTTCAATGCTACACTTGATCGCCATCCGTTTACATCATACTATTACCTACAATCAAACACACCCAAATTGGTTAGTTATGATAGTGAATACTTGGTTTAATGGGTTCAGGAGGTTAGAATGCATAGCAGCAACAAATTCAGTGATTTTAACCCCGTCGCGTGACGCGACAGGTGGAGCTGATGAGTGTCGCATGACGCGACCAAGGTCGCGGGCCGCGACGGCCATAAACGTTGGTCATGGCGTGGTGCGAGCATGTCTTATTGACAGAACTGTTGTTTAAACATCCTGCATATTCCCAGCTTCACTAATAGTTACTAAAACGGACATAACTTGTACGTTATTATCCGAATTAGGCCCCGTTTATTCCTATGTGACCGTAATTCAATAATCTATAACATAGAATGAAAATAATACATTCACATGAACAAATTTCTTTCATTTGAACACTCGGAATATTAATATTTTCATGATTATTCGACCCCTTCCAAATTATGACCCATAGACTCCACTTACAAGTTCCAAAACCTCTATAGGAGCTTGCATATCAACCTATTCATATTTTAATGACAATTTTTATTAAAACTCAAGCGTCATTAACGAGATATATACGTATTAATCAACCTGTTTATTTCACTTAACAACATTCATCGATTTAACTTATCCCAAGCTCAATGCCTTGGTGATTTTCGACCCGTTTGATTTCTCTAGCGAATTCCATCGCCTTCTTGAAATCAATCATGTAATTGGCGAGTCAACTTGGCTCATTTAACATTCAAGTGGAATCCACCACTTTCCTCATTTTCTAATTTCGCGAAATTTATACTTTTTCTTGTTGAATATTACCAACGACATCCTTCGTGTTAGTATTATCCAATATTATAAAGATTTGATTATCATTCAACCAATAAGCATGAAAGTGCTAAAACAAGATATTACGAAGCTATTAGCCGCGTACCTTTCAAAGCTTTCCTTTTAGGCGAGTATCCATTCCGCCTTGCCCACTTGATGATCCACCCAAATCACCTATATAGTGTGATCCGAACATATAGTTTAGAACTCATAGTTCAAGATTCGATATTTCATTCAATTGATTAATCAATTAAGCGATTACTTCATATATTTCAAACATTCCCATTCAATCAAGCATTTTATCAAACATCTAGTGTGCATATTTAGCACTCTAACACTATCATGTTCTTGATTAGTAACCTTAACCATGTTTAGGCATAGTTATTCAATTCATATATCAAGAACACTTAAATAACTCTATAATTTACATTATAATCATCCATCAATATCCAATATCACAAGACTACATGAATTCTTCACAAAATCCATATACCCTTATATGAAAATTACTAAACCTCTAAATTTTGGTATGAATGGTACACTCCATAATCTAATACTCATTCTTAGACTTGTATTAATCATAATTCAGCCATAACTTTCATCAATTCACTAAAATTCTCTGTTACTAGAATTCAAGAATCATCAAAACATCTTCATATATCAAAATTAAGCATACCTTTTGCTGGATTAAGTATGAAGATCACTTATTTAGCCTTGAATCAACTTCAATTTGGTTTTGATTCTTGAGTTTTAAGTGAAATTGTGAAATTAGGGTTTTGGAAGATCACTTATATAACTTATACATGTATAATAACATATATAGTTAAATAAATTTAGGGGTGTTACATTCCAATTTCAAATCGGTTTACGCCAGGAATTTCAATGATTTTATTTATGATCAGGGCCTATTGGAGTACCCTATGCAGGGAAGAAGATTTTCTTGTAGTAGAGAGAACGGGAAGAAACTTAGTAAGATTGACCGTTTTTTAGTCTGCGATTCGTTTTTTAACAAATGGCCAGAAACATGTGTGAGGGTTTTTCCGGGTTTGTTTTTCGATCACTGTCCCATTGTGCTTTCGGTGATTGATCTTAACTATGGTCCTCGCCCTTTCTGTGTGTATAGTTCTTGGATAGGTAGGATAGGCTTTGAAGAAGCAGCTTTTAAGGCGGTGGAAGGTTTTAGCTCCTATGATCCCCCGGATGTGGTTCTGACCAAAAAATTTGCTCGTATTAGGGTGTTTTTAAAAAAATGGAGGGATGACTATCTGGAAAAAGAAAATGAGCTTATCTCTTCTACTATGTCAGAACTTGAAAAATTGGAGGAGGAGATGGAAAGCAGAGATTTAAACGAAGACGAGGAATGGTCTCTAGCCGAGAACAGGAAACCACTAAAAGAGATCGAATCGAGAAGGAACGAAGACCTTAAGAAAAGATCCAGAATCAAGTGGGCAATTGACGGAGATGAGAACAGCAATTTTTTTCATGCCACGATCAATAATCGGAAAGCAGCTAATCGGATCCATGGGCTCAACATAGATGGGGTATGGTGTTCCAAACCTTCCAAAGTCAAAAAACATGTTTTTTCGTTTTTTAGGGACAAATTTGGAGATTCTTTACCTGTCCGACCGGACCTTGTTTGCGATAATCTCAAGCAAGTTTCGGAGGAGGATAAGGCGTTTCTGATTTCCCCGTTCTCCGGGCCAGAAATTAAAGAAGCTGTCTTTGGTTGTTAAGACGACAAGGCCTCGGGTCCTGACGGGATGAATTTCAAGTTTATTAAGGCTTTTTGGAACCTCTTTGAAGAGGATTTTAAAAACATCTTCCATCATTTTAATAATGAAGGAACTTTCAACAACGGGAGTGGATCCTCTTTTATCACTTTGGTCCCCAAGGTGAAAGACCCGATCTCTCTAAACAACTTCCATCCTATAAATTTAGTTGGTATCATCAGTAAGGTCATTTCCAAAGCTTTGGCGAACAGGATGAGGAATGTTCTTAACAAGGTCATATCGGAGTCTCAATCGGCCTTTCTCAGTGGGAAGTGTATTCTTGACGGGCCCCTTATTATTAATGAGATTTTGGCTTGGCTGAAGAAGTCCAAGTCAAAAGCTTTCTTTTTAAGATCGACTTCGAGAAGGCTTATGATAACGTAAACTGGAGGTTCGTTGATTCCATACTTCGGAAAATGGGATTCCCGGACTGGTGGTGTGTTTGGGTGAAGGGTATTCTGGAATCAGCTAGATCAGCGGTCCTCGTTAATGGAGCTACTACTTTCCAATTTCCTTGCAGGAAAGGAATGAGACAAGGAGACCCTTTGTCCCCGTTTTTATTCCTAACGGTCATGGAGGCGCTTTCTTGTATGATCGATAAGGCTATTGAAGCAGAGGTGGTAAAAGGCATTTCCCTTCCTAATGGTGGCCCGGTTGTCTCGCATCTTTTATACACGGACGATGCTATTATTCTTTGTGAATGGTCTAAGAATTACATCTCTAACGTATTACGGATACTTAGGTGTTTCCACTTATGTTCGGGCCTTAAGATCAATCTCCAAAAGTCCAATATATACGGGATCGGCTTATCTATGGAGGAGGTTTGCAATATGGCTTCCGAGGTGGGGTGCAATCCGGATAGTACTCCTTTCAAGTACCTCGGACTTATGGTTGGAGCTAATATGAATAGGATCAACAATTGGCTTCCGGTTGTCGAGATTTTTCAAAGCCGGTTGGCTAAGTGGAAAGCTAATATTC
>JARYGA010031384.1:0-43078 GCA_030545235.1 Helianthus tuberosus
GATCGCCTTTTTCGGTTGGGCCGTCTACCCGGATCCTCTTCTTCTTCATCATCATCATCGTCAACTTCACCTTCCCCCATCTCTTTGTCTCCACCTTCTTCCGGATACATGTAGCTATACCCCGTATCCCTGTCCGTGACTCGATACCTTTGCCCGACTTCCTCTACACATATGTGCGGTCCCTTTCGCATTTTTTGAAAAATCAATACCATCAATAGCTTTAACCACCCACAATGAGTTTTCAGGCAACTAGTTTTGTTGTGCAATCATTGCACTGATCAATCGACGTGTGGGATCATCTTTCTTTTGTATTGGTTTCTTGTATCCCAGATGTTCATCATGACGATGTGCCACCACGATAGCTTCGGCTCACCATACATGAGTGTGTGGAGTACCCATAAATCCCAAACTCTTAACTTCCCTCTATCACCGAACCGTACCATAATGTTCTCGAAGGAGATGTTCTGGAGGATCTTTCCTTCCACCGATAAGTGGGCCCGATTGTATTATTTATCCTCTGTATAGTTAGGCAAAGTTGCATTCACCAAATCAATCGGATCCACCTGAACCACTTGGCCTTCCCAGAAGTGCCTAGTCTCATAGTATGAATAACTACCCTCGCTCAAAGAGTCGAAGTTGGCGACTCAGTTCATTGTTTGTTAGGACATCACCATTGTCCCCTTGGAGGTATCCCCTTTCAATTTCCACCTTGACGGTTCTTCATCTGCATGCTCTAATCTCAATGTGGCAAACCACTTGGTAACTTCCTTTAAATACACCTTTGGAGTCGCGTCCTCAACCCAATCAAGTACACCCTCCCACCCGAGTCATTCGAACTTCTGTGTGATTCCAATTTGGAAGGAATTCTTCAGTATTCACTAGCCTTTCGTACACACATAGTTTATCGATTGTGTTAGCCACTTTCGACATCTTATATTTCCACAATTTCTTCTCAACTTGCTTGTTTCCGAACCTATGTAGAGGCTTGCTTTGCTCCTCATCCCAACGTGCACCGAAGTTTTCATCTTTAAATCGAGACCAACACCAATTTTGCGAAAACAGCCTACCCTCAATATCCGGCAGAGTGCATTGTTGTTCCCACTTTGCCAAAGCAACACCGGATGAAGATCCCTCCTTTGAGGTTTTTGATCTCTTTCGGCTAAACATTTCTGCAAAATACCATAACAAGCAATCAATATAACTCCTAAAGCATCAATTCATCTCAAACCCAAGCATGAATCATCATATTGAACTTCCATTAACTTAAGATATGAAACTAGCTCATTTTAAACTTTCAAAGTCGTACAATTTCACCATCGAAAATCAATTTGTTCATGTGAAAATCCTAAGTCCATAAGCTTTTCAACAATGTTCAACAATGGATTCATGCTTAACATGCAAACACTGTTCAAAATTTCATCATCGACAAGGTCTGCATCACCATGTTCTTGTCTTGTCTTAAGGCGTCGTCGATGTCGTAGTCCCCGTCGCCGACGCGGCTTGGCTTAGGCAGACGCTGAAACTTGGTGTCTCTCGTTTTTTTTGTCGAATCCAATTCATCCAAACATACCCGAAACTCCTTGAACCTGCCTCAAATAACCTTATAACCCCACAAATAACCCGACATCAACCAAATACCATCCCAACTTCAGTTCAAACATCAATCTCCTGCCTTCTGTCTCATACATACTTCACCTTCTTCACAAAACCTTCACAAGAACCCTAAAACCTTCTCATTTTCATAACTCTTTCAATCCTTAACCAATCTCAGAGATTTTTTTTTCACACCCCGATATTTCCATGTATTACCGGTGGGCCCGGTGGAGAGTATCATGACGTAGTTGATATCATCATAGTCAATAATCACAGTTTAATGCACAGCGGAAGTCTAAAGTAATAATATTACAAACCGAAAGAAAGTAACATAAGTACAAACGGAATGTAAAAGGATCCACAGGCGGATCAAAAGAAAGGAAATATTGTTCAACATATTTTAAAGTGATAAAGCTTGCAAAACTCTATTTAATTCACTCAGGAGTAGCCAACCTATTCCGCCTAGTACCTGCACTTAACCTTTTGGAAAATACGTTAGTTTACACTGGTAAATACAATTAACTGACACTTTTGAAAATGTTTTAAGAAAATTGATTTAAATGCACAAGGCACAAATAATCTTTTATAACTTGAGATAATTATTTAAAAATAAACTTGTAAAAGAATTATATGTTCGTTATACGTTCAGTAGCTCGGGCTGAATACCTGGTTAAAGATTAATAGACACACCACATAATATATCCCACGGCGAGTTATTCTCGAACAGGCGGGTACATTATTTTACATACGCACCGGCAGGTGTATGCCTACACCCCGTGCTTAAGTCGTGGCCATTTCAATGAATGAGCCGATGATATCTAGGACATGGTCATTAACCCCCCCCCCCCCAAGGCTTAAAACAAACAAAACAGATTAAACATGTTATCTCAATGATTTAACCTTCATACGATTAAAAGTTCAACACCCGACCAAGCGGTATTTTATATACCGTACCCCAAGCCCATATGAGGGAAAATAAGTTAAAAGTATTTACCTAAGCAAAATATTCAATTTATCTCAGCCGTATACAATCAGCAAGTGCAAATATCTTTTACTGGACTCCTAAATCTGGAACGAAGGTTTTTAATAACCTATTAGATTCCTAACGGGTCTTACTTAAGTTTAAACTTAGACCGGTTAGTTTTAAAGAAAGATATACGGTTCGAAACGCAAGATTAAGCGAAGATCGGATTAGAATGTGATTTAGACCCGACAAGTAGGAAGACTTGTATAATATGGGTAAACTAAACACATTCTAGATTTTAAGCTAAATATGATAAGGTTTGACCCGTTTCGGTCAATTTATGCAAACTAGCTACATAAACCGCACCGAACGCGAAAAATGCATAACGGGTAACCAAATGAGTCATGAACAGGTTCCCTAAGTTAATATGCTTAAAATGTGTTATGATATCAGTAGGATACCTTCCATTATGCCCAAAACGAATTTAAACTCAAATTAAGCCCCGTAGGGGTATTTTGGTCATTTTAAAGATTATAAAAGAGGTTAAATAATAATCTGAGGTTCTAGTCTAAACTGATCAGTAAAAATATTTATTTTAGTAGGTTATATCAGTAAGATATTGCATATATGTGAAATATATCCTTTATAACCAAACTATGCACCGTAGGGGCATTTTGGTCATTTCACATAAGTTTAAAGGTCAAATTTGGAAATCTGAGTTCAAAACCTTTACTTATTGTTAAAGTATAAAAATTTACTTATAATATCAGTAGGTAATAAGTCTTATATGTTAAAAATAGTTTTAACCCATACTATGCGTTTAAAACGCGTAAAAAGTCGGTTTTAGGCGATTTTCAGGTTATATAAGGAAAGCTGAGATTTTTATCAGTCCAGAAGGCTTAAAATATTTTATTTAACATATAAAATCAGTAGCAAAAGGTTTGGAACCAAAATGTTATGTAAAACTCATTTTATTAGAAAAAAGGGTATAACCGACAATTACCGAATCAAAGCAAGAACCCTATGCTATGATCAGTTTAAAAATTAATAGAAATCTTCAAAAATCCCAAAATATTACATTACATCAGTGGGTAAAAAGTTTGGTGTCGAAATTTGGGTTTAAGTAGGCTTTATGCTAAAAATGCCGTTTAATTAATAAAAAGCTTTCAAATTACGATATTGAGCATAAATCTTAATTTAGATCACAAACTGATGTCAAATTTTTAGGACATGTTTAAAAATCAGTAATAAAGGCTTTTGTCCTCTCACATTTTCAAAAATATCGTTTTAATATCAAAAGGGCATAATGGTCAACATTTAAGCAATTAACGGAAACATGCAAATGAATCGGATAAACAAGGAACCATGTAGTATAACCTCAGAGGGTTTTACTAACTTATAATATGGTCCTAAAGAAACCTTAAGGCATATCTAAAACAAGCTAAATCAGGTCAGAACTGAAAGTCAAAGCAAAAGTCTTCTTTTGCGACTTTCGGTTCCGAACCGAGTTTAAACTCAGAATTGTCGGGTTGAACATGCTTAGACATGTTCTTACATTATTTACCAAGTTATTTTAGTGTTAAAACATGTTCCATAACCTCCACATTATCAGTTATGTGTTTATTTGCAAAAATAGCTTTCTGTTGACTTTTTAATATTAAGTTTGACCCAACAATTGACCAAGTTAGAGTGATAATCAGGGGGTGCCCTTTTAAGGACTTATTACCCACATAATTACCAACTCATAGCCACTTTCAATTCGAATAATGGCTGGACCGTTAGTGATTAATCACTAAGTCAAAGCTTAATTGCGACGGCTTTGACTTTTGGTTATTAGACTAATGAAACTTGAACTAGAGAAGCTAAGAATGCTTACAAAGGCTCTTAGCATGAATTAGGAACTTGAGGAAAAATGCTTGAGCTCCAGGAAGTTCTAGAGATGAGTTGAGAATGATTTTTGTGAATGAGCATGTGAACTAGCAAACAAGAACTCTTATATAGGAATTTAAAACTCACAAGATCAATCCACACAAGCCTACAAATGATTCCTGACCATCCCAGGTGTCCCCTATGCATGAAATACCATTGGTTCAGTCCCTGAATTCGAAAACCAACTTTCTAAGGCGGTGCAACTGGCTGTACATGCAGCTGCCATTTTTTTCTGCATCTGGCAGTCGGACGCGGGCCGCGTAGAAGGCTAGTTCCGGTAAAAACTTTGCTAACTTTGCAGTTTTGGTCCCTAGTCCATAAAAACTTTATATAACTTCCATTTATTGCATTTTAGACCCCCATAGTTAACTTTTAAGGACCTTGGGTCATATACTAACTCCGTTAAGCTCCCGGTTAGTTGTACGATCACCCGAAAAGTCTTGTTTTCTTCAAAACTCCACAATATTAATATCTAATATTCTTGTGAATGAAATATTAAATTATCTACAATGTTTTTGGGTTCGTTAAAGGTCACTCAGAGGTAATTTTAACATGTTGACACTTTTAACCCCTATGTTTCATAAGATCCTTGTTTTAAGCACAAACGACTTCCAGTGTTCGACAATTTATTCGTTAAAGAATACGAACGTCGTGTGAGGTCAATCAGAGGCACAAGAATGGCATGTTGACACTTTGGATCCCTTTATTCACATATTTACATTGTTTGACAAATTTAGTCCCTCATAATCAAATCCTTACACGTTTAAAGTCCATGACATGTGTCTTCATTATATTGGTCGCGTTTTTACGAGGTGTTACATTTTTGGGCCTACCTTGTGTGAAATTTCACGAGGAACAAAACCCCCATAATAGTTTCCATTAATTGTTGCTCGTTTGCAAGATTTTGAGATTTGAAAATTCGGGGTTTTCAAGAGTAGATTGCAACTTAGTTGATTTTTCAGCTTTTGATTGTTTCTCATTGTTCTACAACACAAAGGTACGAAATTTACATGATTTTAAGCTTGATTATCATACGGTTTGTCAAATTCTTTTGAAATTTTGAACTTTTGTTTGAAGAGTAGGTTGTTAAGTACAATGTGTGATATTATAGCTTGAAAATTGTTATGTAAGCTTTGAATTTGGTTTAGATTGGACATGCAACACCTATGGTGATGTAATTACACTTAGTGTTTGCATATTAAGCATGAATCCATTGTTGAACATTGTTGAAAACCTTATGGACTTAGGATTTTCACATGAACAAATTGATTTTCGATGACGAAATTGTGCGACTTCGGAAGTTTAAAATGAGCTAGTTTCATATCTTAAGTTAATGGAAGTTCAATATGATGATTCATGCTTGGGTTTGAGATGAATTGATGCTTTAGGAGTTATATTGATTGCTTGTTATGGTATTTTGCAGAAATGTTTAGCCGAAAGAGATCAAAAACCTCAAAGGAGGGATCTTCATCCGGTGTTGCTTTGGCAAAGTGGGAACAACGATGCACTCTGCCGGATATTGAGGATAGGCTGTTTTCGCAAAATTAGGATTGGTCTCGATTTAAAGATGAAAACTTTGGTGCACGTTGGGATGAGGAGCAAAGCAAGCCTCTACATAGGTTCGGCAACAAGCAAGTTGAGAAGAAATTGTGGAAATATAAGATGTCGAAAGTGGCTAACACAGTCGATAAACTATGTGTGTACGAAAGGCTAGTGAATGCTGAAGAATTCTGACAAATTAGAATCACACAGAAGTTCGAACGACTCGGGTGGGAGCGCGTACTTGACTGGGTTGAGGACAAGACTCCAAAGGTGTATTTAAAGGAAGTTACCGAGTGGTTAGCCACATGGATATTAGAGCATGTGGATGAAGAATCGTCAAGGTGGAAATTGAAAGGGGATACCTCCAAGGGGATAATGGTGATGTCCTAACAAACAATGAACCGAGTCGCCAACTTCGACTCTTTGAGCGAGGGTAGTTATTCATACTATGAGACTAGGCACTTCTGGGAAGGCCAAGTGGTTCAGGCGGATCCGATTGATTTGGTGAATGCAACTTTGCCTAACTATACAAAGGATAAACAATACAATCGGGCCCACTTATTGGTGGAAGGAAAGATCCTCCAGAACATCTCCTTAGAGAACATTATGGTACGGTTCGGTGATAGAGGGAAGTTAAGAGTTTGGGATTTACAGTTACTCCACGCACTCATGTGTGATAACTGTCAAAATTCGAGGTATCCGTACAATTATTAAACAATGATTAGTGCTTAATGACTGTGCTGAATTACAATTAATGACTTAAATTGCTTTCTGATTATTGTTATCATACATACATGTGCATCATATATTGCTTAATGTCATATCATTATTGCATGAGAACTTTGTTGATTCAAATGATGCATGAAACATAGTTAGCACAGTTATCAGATAAATCAGAAAAATGCTGACGGAGTTCAGTACTTAGACGGACAAGGTAATGAGACACAGTATGAGCCAGAAACCAAGAGTTACACTAGTATAGTGTGTAGGAAAATAAGGATCACAAAACTGCCTTTCTAGAGATAGTTTAAGTGCCGGAAAGTGCCTAAAACTCACACAAACTGCAGAATTCTGCAGAAATCGGCAAAAATCAGCATTTAAACACTTTAATATCATGCAGAAATATGGTTAAATGGTCCTGAATGCTTTCCTAAGTGTCGGGAATCAAAACTGTCATGAAAGGTAACATAAAGCACACTAAACTGCATAGTTTAGCACCTTAACGAACCGGTAACCAACCGAACAACCGGACACTACCCGAAACATCAAATTTTCACTAGAAACATTGTTTTAGCATTACCAAGCTAGTTATGGTCCCCAAACATCATAACACACTATATAAACATCTAATAACTAAATCACCTAACTATAACATTAGATTGTAACCAAGAAATCTAACTAACAATTATATCCTAACCAAGACCCCCCCCCCCTTTGGTGCATGGTCACTTGTGGCCCCCACTCTTTGATTTTATTTGATTTATTTAATAGATCTTGTTTCACTTTATAAAACATAAAAACCATTGGAAATTTATGTGTTGAAGTATTATAAATGAAACCAAGAGATCATAACCATCATTTTTACACAACACTCCACACTTGAGCTCTCTCTTCTTCCCCCTATCCATTCTCGGCCGAACACCACCCCACACACATCCACCATCATCAATCATCTTCCATCCATTCTACATATATACAAAGGTGTAAGAAGGTGTATAAGGAAGCTTGGAACTCTTGGAAGCTAAAGGACCTCTCATACAAGCTTTTATCCACTTCATTTTCATCTAGTAATCATCCCTAGCATTGAGCTAGTAGTAAGATCATTCTACTCTTCATTTTACATCTTGTTTTGGTGGTTAAAGAATGATACAAGTTGCTAATCATAAAGAACACTATGAATCTTGAACATGAAACTATAACATAAGACCAAAATCATAAGTAACCATGTTGTTTGAGTGTTGTTATGCTTGTTGATTGTTGATTGCTCATGTTTATGATGTAGATCATCATGTGATCTTGCTAGATAGTGATCAAAAACATAATCTAGCAAGATGAGAGGATGTTTATGTTAAGATCAAAGTAATCATCCATATGTAAATCTTGAACTTGAAGTGTAAATTGTTTTTCTTGTAAAGTGATGATCAAAGTTGATATAAAGTCTTGTAAATCTATGATTTCAAGAAATCAAGTTAAAAATACAAAGTTTACTTAAGCTTGGTTCTTAAGGAGATTAATCACATTTTTAGTGGTTAAACAAGTGTAGAAATATATATGTAACAAGAAAAACTCAAAAAGAAACATTTTTAGAAAAAAATGATTTACAAGTTGTGAATATCTAATTTCTTCAAAAATGATGTTTATAAATAAACAACCACACTTTAAAGGGTAACTAGGCTCACTAAACACACTAGTATGTTACTACACATTTTTGTAAATTTCCAAGTTCATGAGGTAGTAGTTTATGCTTGATTTTGGCAAATTGGTAAGTGTAGATTGATTTGTTGTTGGTTGTGTTGATTTATAAAAGAAAACGATATGCTTTGAAAGCATGGAAACCTCCATTTTTAGGGGAAACTATGGCAAAATTTTTCTAAAAAATAAACACTTAGAAAAAATATATTTTTGAACAAATATTTACAAGCATGTTTTAAACCATGAATTTTCATATAAAGTTTGCCATAATTTTTGTTACAAAATTATAAATATTGGAGGTTGGTTTTTGTAAATAAAAGTGACTAAATATGTATTTAGGAAATATATATTTAGATGTCACCTTGTGTGTGATTATTTGTATATTATGTGTATTAGTTATATTATTTTAGGACTTCAAATAATATAACTCACCGATATACCAAAAATTTCAATCCAAAATATTACCAAAATTCCAAGAATTTAATACACAAATTATACCCAAAATATTGGAGAAATCGAACAAGGAATATAACTTACAAAAATATTCCAGGAATTTAATTCATAAGTATATTTTGGTAAATAGTATTTTGGACAAGAAAATAAAAAATATGATTTTTACAAGGAGAAAATATATTATTTTTAGTAAGTAAAAATATGCATTTTCTTGGAATTATTAGAAGATATATTATTTTTGGGAGAAAATATATATTTTCTTGAATAAACATGAAATACATTATTTTTGGGTGAAAAATAAGTTTTTATATATTTTCCAAGTTAAACTTGAAACTATATTA
The DNA here is from genome assembly GCA_030545235.1 of Helianthus tuberosus. Taxonomy (NCBI): domain Eukaryota; kingdom Viridiplantae; phylum Streptophyta; class Magnoliopsida; order Asterales; family Asteraceae; genus Helianthus; species Helianthus tuberosus. The sequence goes on from JARYGA010031384.1 coordinate 9,235, forward strand.
TTTTTGAGACTTATATGAAAGTTATAAAGATTTTGCCAAGGAAAAATTTTAAGTAATTTTTCTATGTAATATTTCTTAAAATATATATTTTGGGAATATATATTGGTGTATTTTTATTAGAAATATTATTCCGCAAAAGTTAATACAAAAATTAAGTATAAGGATACTTAATAAACACAATAAAAATACGTATTTTCATACGTATAAATATATACCGAAATACGCCATCGATACTTGGCAAAATATACAAGAAGATGAGTAAGAATACACCCATCCTTGGGAAGTTATACGTGTACAAGTACATAAACATGTCAAGTTAAAATATATTATTTTAACTAATATTCCAAAATTCATAAATATAATTTAAGTTAAAATATTTATTATTTTAACAAATAATTATATAACTAGGAATTATATTAAAGACACATTGAAACGTAACTCAAAGACACTAATTAATACTAAGTCAAGGCACGACCCGCTCGTCTAATAGACCGTAGTAGGTAGTCGTGTACACTAGTAGCAGCTTGAGTTACGTCGGATTGAAGAACGCAAAACTGTGAGTTCATGTCACCCTTTTCTTTTAACTGTTTTCGGTTTTATAACTTCGGGGGTGAAGTACATGTTACAAATTGTTTACATACGAATACATTTGGTATGGTTAGCTAAGGAAGGGTACTGCTAGATCATGTGAGTGGTGGGTACAACGCTTAAGACCATTAATCCTCGTTGTAGGACCGAGGGACATGAGTGATAGATCTATTTGGGTGTAGCGAGCCCACACCCATGTGGACCGGGGCTTGGCCCATGAGGTGACTATGTCTTACAGCCGGAGACAAAATTTGCTAGGTTTGAGCCTTCCTGCATCACGTCACACATATTAATGGCCTTGCAAACCATTAGTGATCTGTTTTCCTTGTTGCTTTCATACCGGGTTTACAAAACATACATACTTACAATGATTTCAAAGGTTTATTCGTGCACACATACAAATACATGAACTCGGTCAACTTTTGTTGATGTTTTCAAACTACATGTATTTCAGGAAATTAAATGTGCATCTGGCGGGCGTTTGGAAGTTTCAAGTGATGTTGGAAATAAAAGATGTCATCCGGTGTCTAAGGGGGATTGTGTATCTTATCCCGGATAAGATACATAGTTCAAAGCCTGGTTTTTATTAGTGTCTTTTGTCGAGTCCTTATGGAACTCTAAAACAATTTGCATGGTTTGTAATTTGGATTTGAAGTCTGTGTTGGGATTTTAAGACAATGTTGTTTGTGATGTTTTAAACTTAATCAATGGATGAACATCTTTGGTTTTATCATATAGTTGTTTGTTATGGTTGGACGCAATGATATTAAGCAAGTCACACATAATCACGCTTCCGCAAAAGTCAGGGTGTGACATCATGTATGGTGAGCCGAAGCTATCGTGGCGGCACATCGTCATGATGAACAACTGGGATACAAGAAACCAATACAAGAGAAAGATGATCCCACACGTCCGATTGATCAGTGCAATAATTACACAAAAAACCAGTTGCCTGAAAACTCATTGTGGGTGGTTAAAGCTATTGATGGTATTGATTTTGCAAAAATGCGAAAGGGACCGCACATATGTGTAGAGGAAGTCGGGCAAAGGTATCGAGTCACGGACAGGAATACGGGGTATAGCTACATGTATCCAGAAGAAGAAGAAGGTGGAAATGAAGAGATGGGGGGTGAAGGTGACGATGATGATGATGATGAAGAAGAAGAAGAAGAGGATCCGGGTAGACGGTCCAGCAGAAAAAGGCGATCGAAACACAAAGAAGTAGCCGGTTTTGTTGCTAATTTCATTAGAAATAGGTGAAGGAACACCTTCGAAACCTATAACCTCGGACAACAAGATGTGTATGATAATGTGTTCGCGGCTATAGCTGAAGCAAGAGAGAGGGAAGAGCGGCGAATGAAATCAGAAGAAGAGTGGAGGAACAAATAGGAAGAGATGTGGGCATTGACACGGGCCCATTGGGAGCAGGAACAACTGGAAAGGCTCAAGAATTGTCACGAAGACTTGCTTGGGAACAGGAGCAAGATCGGCTCCGAATTGAGCAAAACACAAGGGAAGATAATCGATGGGCTGCTTTGGCCACAACTAACGAATTGGCAATAAATAATGCCAAAGTCCTCCATGATCAAGAAAGGCATCATCAGGATTGGTTAGCCGGTCTGCCATATAGCAAGCACACGGGTTGGACATCCTATGAATACCTTCATGTTCCTCAAGGCCCTTCCGACCCATCGCCTCACTGGCCCGAGGGAGTTGGATCCAGCTTCATCCCACCGCAGTTTCAAGCACCGGCTGAAGGAGAACGAGGTCCCTTAGATAATTACTGGGAGATGTTTGAGACCCTCACCGGTTACTCGTACCACCCATACCCACCAGTGGACTCAAACGAGCGCTAACAACGCTAGTGGTGAGGTATGTCTTTTGTTGTTGTTGTATATTAATTTTTGCTATTCAGTTTTATGTTTTTAGTAGTTTAATTTGTAATTAAATGAACTTTGTGGGTATGTTCCCTATATAACCCTCACGAGACCTACTCGTCCTCCCGAGATATCGGGAGGTTTAAAAGGGCTTGTTGCATAAGCTAAATGCAACCATGATTCCTACGAAAGTGAGTTAGGTTTGTTGTTATTGTACAACATTTTTCCACATAAATCAAAGTGAAATAACGTATGGCTTGGTAATGTTTTCATAAAAGTGGTAGAACTACGTAACTAACAAATTTTGATGGTTGTGAGAAACCTGCTTCTACACAAGGGTTGAGATTTGTAGGTACATCATGTTCGTGAGACGCCCACTTTGTTGAAAGATGAAGAGCACATGAGGGACGAGCGAAAAACCAGGTGCATACGTTTCTTTTTATCCTTGATTTCTAGTTAGCAAATAAGTGGATTGTAAATTGTATTATATTTTCCAGGGTGAGATTTTGGGGGAAGTTAGCCGTGTCGCATCCCTAATGCGTTTTAAAAACTCTATTCTACACATTGAGGACAATGTTGACCTCAAGTGTGGGGATGGGTGAAAATTACAAAAAAATATTAAAAACGTCTTTGTTTGAAGCGATCTAAAAAGCACAAGTAACTAAGTTAATGAGGGGTGACACAACCCATTTGGTCTTTTGTCAGGGTCAAGTTCGAGTTAATAGCATGATGGGTATTTAGCGGGTGGTTATTTGGGAATAATCCGTCTAAGAAACTAACATATCATGCATGTCACATACCATACCCATTCTACGTGAGATCTTGAGCCACTTTTTTACATCATATATATACATGTTTCTTTGTTTGAGTGGACCATTAGTCATGTATTGTAGAACTTGCATCTTTTGATACATTTGAGACCATAGACCGAATACAAGCACGAGAATGATTAAGGCATTAGGTAAACCTTTTTCTTTTACACCATTTGCTTACCCTTTCCCGAAATCTATCCCTTAGTCGCCAACTTTGAGCCTAAACCTTTCGTTTGACAACCCATTTAGCCAAAAACCATAAACCTTGTCTTTTAAACCCGTGTGATGAAAATTTGATTATAGGATTATGTATTCATATAGTTGTGATTTATATTTGTGAAAAAAAAGAAGAAATTTAGAAAACTTTGCGAAAAAGAATAGAAAATCGTTGAGAAAATACAAAAATATGAGTTAGTAGTTGTTGAATAAAAGGTGAATATCGTTGCCTCATAGTTGATGTTTGTAGTTAGTTTTGTTTAGCATAGTCGTTTGTAATAAAAATCGAAAATTTCATCACCTTAGCCACTTTAAAATATCTTATTTCCTACCCTTAGCCTAGCCCCATTACAACCCTTTAAAGACCTTTTGACTTGTGCTTAGTATTCATGTTCGGTGGTGGAGAATAGTTGTAAGCCTATGCGGGTACGTGTTCTATTCAGTTTTGAGTGATTACTTTAAAAAGGTGCTAATACATCATTAAAATTAGCCAATTTGTAAACCGAGTAGAGTGAACATTGTGAGGGATATGTATGATTTGTGAGTTTCAAGGGCGGGTTAATCTTGGATAACCATTCTTTTATGATTAATCATTTATTGCTAAATATGTTGAAAATTGTAAAAAGTTTGAACCGGGTATGAAATTAGACCTTAACTTACTTCTCAAGAATGGGAAGTGTGTTGCTTGTTCGACCCACGTGAAAGTGAAAAACAGATTTGCTTGAGGGCAAGCAAAAGACAAGTGTGGGGATGTGATACGTGGTCGAAAACTGGTGTTCTTATATGTTTAAGTTAATGTTTTTACATGACTTTTAGTTTCATTTAGCCTACTTTTGATTAGATTTGTGTTTTGCAGGTCTAACGGAGTTTAAGGAGATTTTCGAGAGCTTTACGGATCACCAGGACGAAAAACGGACCACCAAAATGGAACACGGGTCAACCGGGAGCGAGGAAACAAGAAAATAAGAAAACCGACCCACAAGGGGGCGTCGGTGACGCCCTAGGCCGTCGTCGATGCTTAAAAATGGATACCGTAGGTTGAAAGGTGCGTAGGCAGTGAAAAATCGTGTCAGCAGGAAACCCCACTTTTTGTGAGGCGTCGGCGACGCTGCCCCGTGGTGGCCATCGCGAATTTCATGTTCTTTCTTGTTGTTGGCGAGTTTTAAAGCCCTCGTTGACCTATTTTCGGGGGGTTACACTTGCAATTGAGTTTGAAACAAGTTCTTGGAGCCCTTTGCACCAACCATCTTCATTCCTAATCATCCATTACACCCAATCAATCAACGAAATCATCATCATCTACATCCTAACCCTAACCAATTCAACAATCCATCCATCCATTTACTCTCACCATTTCACCACAAACCCTAAACCATCATATCACCATCCTCAAGGTTGCAAGATGTTCAACTTCAAGTTCCTATCATTCGGTGATCAAGTCTTCTCGACCATGAGCGGCTAATCATCTCGGTTTCACCCCGGTGTAAACTTTTGTAAGGGTTAGGGTTTATTATTTGTTTGATACTTGGTTTGTGATAATTTGAATTGCATTTGAAACACTGGATAATTGTCTTACGTTTGTATTGAATTTGCAAATCGTCGAATGAGTTATGAAATTTGACTTTGTGAAATGAATATGCGTATTTATGTCTTATCTTGTGTTAGGATTTAATTGTCCGAGGCAACGAAGTGTATTGTGGTCCGTCTTGAACGTCGATAGCAATTGGCACCTAAACCTTGTGATTATAAAACGGTTAATGAACTAATTCATCTAAAGCAAGTTAAAACATTTAGTAACCCTAAGCTTTATAATTGTTGAACCGGGTGTGAACCTTGTTTTTATATATTGTTTTAAACCAATCGTTAAGTTTGCGTTTCATTGTTTAAAGTTATTCGTAGTTAATAATCAAAATCAAATTGTCGGTTCATTCTGACCCATTTTCCAACAAACAAAGTTATAAAATTTATAGCAAGCTTCATAATAAGTGACAAACCTTTTAAAATCAATCAAGTCCATACGCAAACCACAAACTCTTCGTGGTTCGACCCCTTACTACCACTAACACATTGTTAAGGGTAATTTGGGATTATAAATATTATCTTTGACCGGAGCGCGACACTCCGATCATAACTTCCATTAACTTAAGATGTAAACTAGCTCATTTTAAACTTCCGAAGTCGCACAATTTCATCATCAAAAGTCAACTTTTCTCATGTGAAAATCCTAAGTTCATAAGGTTTTCAACAAAATTCAACACGAGATTCATGCTTAACATACAAATAACTAAGTGTAATTACATCACCATGTTTGTTGCATGTTCAATGTAAACCAAATCACAAGTTTACATAACAATTTCAAGCTAAAATATCACACATAATACTTAACAACCTACTCTTCAAACAAAAGTTCAAAAATTTCGGAAGAATTTAACAAACCGTATGATAATCAAGCTTAAAATCATGTAAAGTTCATACCTTGATGTTGTAGAATAATGAGAAACAATCAAAAGCTGAAAATCAACTAAATTGAAGCACACTCTTGAAGAAACCTGAAATTTCAAGCTTCCAAATCTTACAAACTAGCAACAACTGAGGGAAACCGTGATGGGGGTTTTGTTTCTCTTGAAAAACTACCAAGATAGGCTCAAGAATCTCTGGATTTGGTTGAGAATTGAAGAAGTCATCAGATGGATAAGTTTAGGGTTATTGAAGTGTTTTTGTGAAGAAGATGAATAGAGGTTTAATTGAAGTTTAGGATTAGGTTGTGTAACACCTCGTAAAATCGCGACCAATACAATGAAGACACGTGTCATGAGCTTTAAACGTGTAATGGATTAAATATGAAGGACTAAAGTTGACAAACAAAGCAAGCATGTGTGTAAAAGGATTCAAAGTGTCAACATTTGATAATTATACCTTTCAACAACCCTACACGATGTTTATACCCTTAAACGAATAATTCATGAATCGTATGAAGCCGTTTGTGGAAGAAAGTGAAAGTTTACAAACTGCAAGGGTTAAATGTGTCAACATGTTTAAGTTATACCTCTGAGTGACCTTTTAACTAACTCGAAGCTTTGTAATGATTAAATATGCTCCCAAGCATAAGTGATAAAAATTTCACAAGGTTTCGATATCGTATGAGAAAGATACGCTAACATTCGTAAGTGAGGGGTTAAAAGCATCAACGTTGAAATTCAGGACTTTTCGGTGATCGTATAACTAACCGGGGACTTAACGAAGTTGGTTTATGACTTAGAGCCCTTAAATATCAAGTTTGGGGGGTTAAAGTGTAATAAAAACAAGTTAAAACAACTATTAGAAGGACCAGGGACCAAAACAGCAAATCCTGAAACTTTGTAACCGAAACCCAACACTCATACCGGCCGCGTAAGACCTCCCAGGTCCCTTACGCGGGCCGCCTGGAAGTCACCGGCTCCCAAAAATAGCGACAAGTGCCTATGCAGCCTGTTACACCGACTTATGTGCATGGTATTCGATCCCAGGGGCTGCACCAGTGGTTTTTCATGCATAGGGACATTTGGGGATGATCAGGAATCACCTATAGACCTTGTTGGCATGATCTTGTTCAATCAAAACCACTATATAAGAGTTCTATGTTGCAAACATTGAACTTGCCATTTGAAAATCATTCAAATTGAATTTCTGGAGCTCTCTGGACCTCAAACAAGATTCCATTAGCTTCTAAATCGTGCTAAGTACTTCAGTAAGCTTCCTTAACCTCTCTAATTCGTGTTTTATTAGTTTAATGGCCTAAAGTCAAAGCCGTCGTAATTAAGCTTTGACTTAGTGATTAATCACTAATGGTCCAGTCATTTTTCGAATTGAAAGTGGCTATGAGTTGGTAATTATGTGGGTAATAAACCCTTAAAAGGGCACCCTCTGATTCCCACTCCAACTAGGTCAATTGCCGGGTCAAACTTAATCGTAAAAAGTCAACAGAAAGCTAATTTTTGAATAAACACATAATTAACAATGTAGAAGCCATGAAACCTATTTTATCACTTGTATAACTTGGTAATTAATGTAAGAACATGTCTAAGCATGTTCAACCCGACAATTTTGAGTTTAGGCTCGGTTCGGAACCGAAAGTCGCAAAAATAGACTTTTACTTTGACTTTAAGTTCTGACCCGATTTAGATTGTTTTAGAAATGCCTTAAGCTTCCATTAGGTCCATATTCCATATTAGTATAACTCTCTGAGATTATACAACTTGGATCATAATTTATCCGATTCATTTGCATGTTTCCGTTATATGCCTAAATGTTGACCATTATGCCCTTTTGACCTTAAAACGAGATTTTTGAAAATGTGAGAGGACAAAAACCTTTGTTACTGATTCATAAACTTTTCCTACAAATTTGACATCAGTTTGAGGTCTAGATTAGGAGTTATGCCCAATATCATAATTAAGAAGCTTTTTATTAATTAAACGGCATAATTAGCATAAAGCCTATCTAAACCCAAATTTTGACACCAAACTTTTTATCCACTGATGTAATATAATATTTTGGGATTTTTGAAGATTTTTAATTATTTTTAAACTGATCATATCATAGGATTCTAGCTTTGATTCGGTAATTGTCGGTTATACCCTTTTCTTGAATAAAATGAGTTTTACATAACATATTGATACCAAATATTTTGCTACTGATTTTATATGATAAATAAAATATTTTAAGCCTTCTGGAATGATAAAAATATCAGCTTTTTTATATAACCTGAAAATCGCTTAAAAGCGACTTTTTACGCGTTTTAAACGCATAGCATGAGTTAAAACTATTTTAAACATATAAGACTTAATACCCACTGATGTTTTAAGTGAATTTTTATACTTTAACAGTAAGCAAAAGTTTTGAACTCAGATTTCTAAATTTGACCTCTTAAAGCTTATGTGAAATTACCAAAATGCCCCTACGATGCATAGTTTGGTTAAAGATGATAAATTTCACATATAGGCAATACCCTACTGATATAACTTATTAAATTAAATATTTTTACTGATATTTTCAGACCTGAACCTCAGATTAAGAATTAATCTCTTTTATAACCTTTAAAATGGCCAAAATACCCCTACGGGGCTTAATTTGAGTTTAAATCCATCTTGGGCATGATGGAAGGTATCCTACTGATATCACAACATATTTAAAGCATATTAACGTAGGAAACCTGTTCATGAATCATTTGGTTACCCGTTATGCATTTATCGCGTTCGGTACGGTTTATGTAACTAGTTTGCATAAATTAACCGAAACGGGTCAAACCTCATCATTTTCACTTCAAAATCCAGAATGTGTTTAGTTTACCCATATTCTACAAGTTTTCAAACTTTTCAGGTCTAAACCACATTCTAATCCGGTCTTCGCTTAATCATGCGTTTCGAACCGTGTATCTTTCTTTAAAACTAACGGTCTAAGTTTAGACTTAATTAAGACCCGTTAGGAATATAATAGGTTATTAAAACCTTCATTCTAGATTTAGGAGCCCAGTAAAAGATATCTGCATTTGCTTGATTGTATACGGCTGGGATAAACTGTATAATTTGCTCAGGTAAATACTTTTAACTTATTTTCCCTTATACGGGCTTGGGGTACGGTACATAAAATACCGCTTGGTCGGGCATTGAATTTTTAATCATATGAAGGTTAATTTATTGAGATGACCCGTTTAATCTGTTTTGTTTGTTTTAAGCGTTTGGGGGATTAATGACCATGTCCTGGATATCCTCGGCTCATTCATTGAAATGGCCACGATTTACGCACGGGGTGTAGGCATACACCTGCCGGTGCGTATGTAAAAATAATATAACCGCCTGTTCGAGAATAACTCGCCGCGGGATATATTATGTGGTGTGTCTATTAATCTTTAACCCGGTATTCAGCCCGGGCTACTGAACGTATAACGAACAAGTAATTCTTTTACAAGTTTATATATAAAATAATTATCCCAAGTTATAAAAGATTATTTTGTGCCTTGTGCATTCAAATCAATTTTCTTAAACATTTTCAAAATGAGTCAGTTAATTGTATTTACCAGTGTAAACTGACGTATTTTCCAAAAAAGGCTAAGTGCAGGTACTAAACGGAATAGGTTGGGTACTCCTAGCATCAATAAAGAGTCTTGCAAGCTTAGATGTTTATAAATCTGTTGAACAATGATCCTTTTAACTTTAATCCGCCTGTGGATCCTGTACAACCGTTTTTGTAATAAATGATATTACTTTCATTCGGTTTGTAATGTTTTTATATTTCGACTTCCGTTGTGTATTAAACTGTGATAAATTGTCTATGTTGATATCAACTACGTCACGATACTGCCCACCGGGACCACCGGTAATACGTGGAAATATTGGGGTGTGATAGGTTGGTATCAGAGCCGGCATTGAGTGAATTAAACACTAGCCTTTTTTGTTTAATCTCAATGACACAGTTTGCACATTCCTCGACTTCCGAGTCTAGGCGAAGAACTTAGGACTATTCCTAATTTATTTTATTTTGTCCTTTATTGTTTTTCTTTGTTGTTTCTTTTGTTTGTTTTGACAGGATCAACAAAAATGCCGCTGAGGTTCCAAACAGGAGGAAGTGGCAAGGGGCCACTCAACGCCCCCAACGATCACAAGGCCGGACCTTCCCACCGGCGAACACCGTCTGCTACAATGAGCACCAGTCCTCAAGAAGACTGGAGGACCTATTTGGAGCCCGCGAGGCGATCTATCTCGCTAAGTTCATCACCCTCTTACCATCATTCTTTTGGGCCGCAATCGGAAAACGAGCCCGAAGATTCTCACCACTCCTTCTTGCCGTTACGACAGTCAACCGCTCATCGGGCCTTTCAGGACCTGACCCCATACTTCCAGAGTCGGTTCAACCCGGCAAACCAGGTTGAAGAACCAATGGGTCACAACCCATTGGGACCTGAAGACCATTTCCCTGAAGCTTAGGGAATGGATATGGATGATGACCCAGATCCCGCCGAGCCACCATCTGGGACACCTAATCACCCCATCGAGATTTTGGATGGGTCGTCATATCATGGATCACCTTATCGTGGTCCAGACAGTTATGAGGCAAGGTTTGCCCAATACGACTGGGTGTTTACTCCCAGTTACCACTAACAGCAGCAGCAGCAGGATCCCTCTGAGGATTCGCGTTTTGTAGCGGTTACTCCACTGCCACCACCGCCAGTGCAGCAGCTGCTTCCGGAACCACTGAGGCGGAGAAGAACAACCGCACGGATGTCTGTGCGAGGGGGAATCCGTATCAGCACCCCTCAGCATTCAAGTGGCAGTCATTACCCGCCACTATATGAAGACCCACAGATGGGTTGGCCTTCGAACCCTGTTTCTGAGGTAGAGTCTGCGCCAGTCGCACCGCCACCAGTGGGTTATGATAACCCGATTCCTACATACGTCGGTGCAGCGGTGTACAACCCTTTTGAGCAGCCGGCCCATACTAACTACAACTACGCCGAAGTTGACCCATACCTTGTGGCGGCGAACTACAATGCTCTTCATCCCGAGGGGCCCTATGGAGTCCCATATCAGGCTGGGTACCCACCCTATGGGTATCAATACCCGCCACCTCCTCAACCTCCGCAATATCAGCAGCCGCCACTGATACCGCCACCACAGCAGCAGGAGATTCTACAAAGGTTGAGCCAGGTGGAACGGGAGGTTCGGGAGGAGCGTAGAAGCCACCAGGGATTTCTTAAAGGTCTGGCAAGCTTAATCAAGGGAAATAGCAAAAGGGATCATTAAATTCCTTATTTGTTTATTTTGTTCTTCTTTAATTTTCAATCCAGTCCCTGCGTGGACATCTATTTCTGTATCCAGTCCCTGCGAGGACTTGTAGTTTCAGTTTAGCCCCTGCGTGGGCAAGTTATTTCTGTTAAAGTCCCGTTTAGGGCAATATGTAATCTTTTAAATTTTAGTGGCATGTTATAATTTAAATTTCATTTTGTCATTATATGCATAAATGTAATATATATGAAATAAGTAAATCCAAAATATGTCATTCCTTTTATAAGATCTGCCTTTAAATATTAAATAAGAATCTTAAAGGGTAAAACCTAGCCTGCATGTCATTATAAGACCTAGCCATGATGGTAAAACCTGTCTAAAAAGATTCAAATCCTTGTTAACATTTGAAAACATGTTAACACTCCTGGCAGATGTGATTCGTTAAAATCACGCATGTCATCCTTATATTGGATTCTTCCAATCCTTTCTTTAATATTTAAACATCCAATTGTGATGTAATGCCTACGGGCCATAATCATTGTCATATAAGACAAAAGATAGTTGTAGCCTATAACTCCCTGTCAAGAAAGGTAATGAACTATGATTCAAGCCTTAATGCCTCGATCATATAAGATCGTGGCTTACAGTTTAAATTGTCCCTGTGACCTGGCCTTATGTGCCATTATAATATATTAACAAATTATGACTGAGGATAATTATAATCCTAAATAAATGTATTTAATAAATTAACCAAAAATGGTTTATAATTTCCATGGTTAATGAATCAACAGAGAGATGATCCCATAAATAACCTCTGAATAAGATATTGTCAATTTTTTTGTAGCAATCAAGCTACATGGCTGAATCAGAGGAAGTAAACAGTCACCCGAGAGAAAATCATGATACCACCAGGATCAATGTAGCTGGTGCGGATCTTCAAAGAATCAAGTGGTACACGCTCTAAGACGCTATCTGTGGCACATAGTAAGCCCCCATCTAAAGTAAATGAGTCAAAGAAGGACGATGCTCGTCACTCGTCAAATCAAAGAAGTATTCCATCTAAACAGGTTGTGTTTAACCAAGAGCCTCGTGTTAAGGGTTGTTCTTATAAGTATTTCATCTCCTGTAAGCCTAGAGACTTTACAGGGGAAAAGGGAGCTGTCGATTGTATGACCTGGCTCGATGAGATGGATATAGTAGTTGACATTAGTGGTTGTACAGAGCAGGACATTGTGAAGTTTGTGTCACAATCGTTTAAGGGAGAAGCTCTAGCTTGGTGGAGGTCACTAATTCAAGCTATAGGAAAGATCCACTTATATAGCATGTCTTGGGAGCAGTTTGTTGCTCTAATCAAAGAAAATTTTTGTCCTCAACACGAAGTTGAGAAGATCGAGACCGAATTTCTGACATTGGTTATGAAGAATTTAGATTGTCAGGCCTATCTCACGAGCTTTAACACTATGTCTTGTTTGGTTCCATATTTGGTTACACCAGAACCAAAACGTATAGCTCGATTCATTGGGGGTTTAGCCCCGGAGATCAAAGCCAGTGTGAAGGCATCTCGACCTACTACCTTTAGGCCTGTAGCTGATCTGTCACTATCTCTTACCCTTGATGTGGTCAGGCAGAGATCTCTTAGGAATTCTGATGCTGGAAAGAGAAAACGTGAGGATGATAACTCACACCATTCAGACAAGAAGCATAAAGGGAACTCTGACCACAAGAAGAGTTCCGGGTTTAGAAAGGATGATCAGCAGTAGGGTGAAAAGACCAAGTGTAAAATTTGCAAGAAACGTCATTTGGGAAAATGCAGATACGAATCGAAATCCCAATCGCAGCCCAGGGCTTATGGGATTTGTAAGTCGACTGAGCACAAGACGTTAGACTGCAAGAAGATAAAGGATGCGACGTGCTATAACTGTAACGAGAAGGGGCACATCAAGTCTAACTGCCCAAAATATGCCAAGAAACCTGAGGAAGGCAAAAAGACCAATGCTAGGGTCTTTCAAATGAATGCACGGGAAGCGGTGCAGGATGATAACGTAATAACAGGTACCTTCCTTATTAATGATGTCTATGCAAGGGTATTATTCGATTCGGGTGCAGATAAGTCATTTGTTGATGATAAGTTTTGTAAACTGTTAAATCTGCCTGTTAAAACCCTAAGCATGAAATATGAAGTAGAATTGGCTGATGGTACCATAGAAACTGCCTCAACTATGTTAGATGGATGTTTTATATCCATTAGGAACCACTCCTTTCCGTTATCCTTGCTTCCTTTGAAATTAGCTGGTTTCGACATAGTGATAGGCATGGATTGGTTATCTCATAACCAAGCCCAGATCGTTTGCGACAAGAAACAAGTGGTTGTCAAGACTCCATATGGTGAGCCACTTACCATATAAGGAGATACTCAGTATGGATTACCTAAGCAGGTATCTATGCTTAAGGCGTCAAGGTGTTTGAGGAAAGGTTGTGTCATCTACATGGCACAAGTAACTATCGATGAACCAAAACCCAAGATTGAAGACATCCCTGTCATCTCTGAATATCCAGAAGTATTCCATGAAGAACTACCTGGTTTACCCCCAGATAGGCAAGTGGAGTTCAGAATCGACATTATACCTGGAGGAGCACCTATTGCAAGAGCACATTACAGGTTAGCACCAACTGAGATGAAAGAGCCGAGAACTCAACTGGATGATTTATTGGCAAAGGGATTTATTAGACCTAGCTCATCTCCCTGAGGAGCACCGATCCTGTTTGTAAAGAAGAAGGATGGATCGATGCGTCTATGCATCGATTATCGTGAGCTTAACAAGGTTTCGATCAAGAATAGATATCCATTGCCCAGGATCGATGATCTGTTCGATCAACTGAAAGGGGAAAGTTACTTTTCCAAGATCGATTTGAGATCTGGATACCATCAGCTGAAGGTTAGGGATGAAGATATGCACAAGACTGCATTTAGGACTCGTTATGGTCACTACGAGTTCTTAGTGATGCCTTTTGGGCTCACTAATGCACCAGCAGCATTCATGAATCTCATGAACCGCGTCTGCAAGCCATACTTAGACAAATTTGTTATCGTCTTCATTGATGACATTCTTATTTATTCAAAGAATCAAGCTGACCATGAGAAGCACCTTCGTTGTATTCTTAAACTCCTTCAGCATGAGAAACTCTATGCCATGTTTTCGAAATGTGAGTTTTGGCTTCGTGAAGTCCAGTTCCTTGGACATGTGGTTAGTGAGCGTGGTATCCAGGTGGATCCCGCTAAGATTGAAGCTATCATGAATTGGCAAGAGCCGAAGACACCCACAGAGATTCGTTGCTTCTTAGGCCTGGCAGGATATTACAGGCGTTTTATTGAAAACTTCTCAAGAATTGCAGCACCCCTAACTTCACTGACTCGCAAGAATATCAAGTTTGATTGGGGTCCTAAGCAGCAAGAATCTTTTGACACCCTTAAGCCTTAAGCAAAAGTTAAGTAATGCACTTGTGTTGACATTACCTGAAGGAATAGAAGAGTTTGTAGTGTACTGCGACGCATCACACACTGGTATGGGATGTGTGCTCATGCAGAAAGGCAAGGTCATTGCCTATGCTTCCCGACAATTAAAAATACACGAGAAGAATTACACCACCCATGATTTGGAGTTGGGTGCCGTTGTGTTTGCACTAAAACTTTGGAGGCATTATTTATATGGTACCAAGTGTGTGATCTATTTTGATCATAAAAGCCTTCAACACTTGTTCAACCAGAAGGATCTGAACATGAGGCAGCGTCGATGGATGGAGACCTTAAATGACTATGATTGTGAAATCCGATACCATCCAGGCAAGGCGAATGTAGTTGCCGATGCTTTAAGTCGGAAGGAAAGGGTTAAGCCCATTAGGATCAATGCCAAGAGCATTGAAGTGAAAAACAGCTTGAATGAAGAATTGTTAGCCGCTCAGAAAGAAGCTGTGTTAGAAGCCAACTATCCGAATGAAAAATTGGGTGTAACTGCTGAACAGTTATCATATGGCAAGGATGGAATCCTAAGATTGAATGGGCGAATATGGGTTCCAATTTATGGAGGACTTAGGAATGTGATTCTTCAAGAAGCCCATAGCTCCAAGTACTCAGTTCATCCTGGAAGTGATAAGATGTACCAGGACTTGAAAACGAATTATTGGTGGATAGGCTTTTGAAGAGGTCTATAGCCACTTATGTGGCCAAATGTCTGACATGTGCTCAGGTTAAAGCAGGACACCAGAAGCCGTCAGGATTGCTGCAACAGCCTGAACTTCCCAACTGGAAGTGGGAAATGGTGACTATGGATTTTATCACCAAGTTACCAAAGACAAAGCGAGGAAATGATACTATTTGGGTTATAGTGGATAAACTGACCAAGTCAGCTCACTTCTTACTTATTAAGGAAACACACAGCTCAGATAAGTTAGCTCAGCTGTACGTGGATGAGATTGTATCTCTCCATGGAGTGCCAGTGTCTGTCATCTCTGATAGGGATACGAGATATACATCGCATTTCTGGAAAAGCTTCCACCAATCCCTAGGCACTCGATTAAATTTCAGCACCGCATATCATCCTCAGACGGATGGTCAAAGTGAACGCACTATTCAAACACTCGAAGATATGCTACGAGCTTGTGTTATTGACTTAGGAGGAAGTTGGGATGATCATCTCCCATTGATAGAATTTTCATACAATAATAGCTATCATTCCAGTATACAAGCTGCACCTTTTGAAGCGTTGTACGGAAGAAAGTGCAGGACACCCGTTTGTTGGGCAGAAGTTGGAAATGTCCAACTAACAGGACCTGATATAGTCCTGGAGACGACAGACAAGATTGTTCAGATAAGAGATCGTCTCAAAGCTGCCAGAGATAGGCAGAAAAGCTACGCAAATAAAAGGCGTAAACCTCTAAAGTTTGAGGTTGGTGACAAAGTGTTACTGAAGGTATCACCTTGGAAAGGGGTAATGCGATTTGGTAAGAAAGGCAACTTAAGCCCAAGATACATAGGACCATTCGAGATCATTGAATGTGTCAGAACAGTGGCTTACAATATTAAACCTGCCTGAAGAGCTCGGTGGTATTCTTAATGTGTTCCACATCTGCAATCTGAAGAAATGTCTAGCTGATGAGTCACTAGTCATGCCACATAAAGATGTGCATATTGATGAGAGCTTAAATTTTGTAGAAAATCCTTTGTCGATTGAAGATCGGCAGGTTAAGAAGCTTTGAAAGAAGCACGTGCCAATTGTAAAAGTTAAATGGGATGCCCGTAGAGGTCCCGAGTATACGTGGGAGGTAGAGTCCACAATGAAAGAGAAGTACCTTCATTTATTTCAGTAAATCTCGAGGTCGAGATTTCTTTTAAGGGGGTGAGGATGTAACACCTCGTAAAATCACGACCAATACAATGAAGACACGTGTCATGAGCTTTAAACGTGTAATGGATTAAATATGAAGGACTAAAGTTGACAAACAAAGAAAGTATGTATGTAAAAGGATTCAAAGTGTCAACATTTGATAATTATACCTTTCAACAACCCTACACGATGTTTATACCCTTAAACGAATGATTCATGAATCGTATGAAGCCGTTTGTGGAAGAAAGTGAAAGTTTACAAACTGCAAGGGTTAAATGTGTCAACATGTTTAAGTTATACCTCTGAGTGACCTTTTAACGAACCCGAAGCTTTGTAACGATTAAATATGCTCCAAAGAATAAGTGATAAAAATTTCACAAGGTTTCGATATCGTATGAGAAAGATACGCTAACATTCGTAAGTGAGGGGTTAAAAGATTCAACGTTGAAATTCAGGACTTTTCGGTGATCGTATAACTAACCGGGGACTTAAGGAAGTTGGTTTATGACTTAGAGCCCTTAAATATCAAGTTTGGGGGGTTAAAGTGTAATAAAAACAAGTTAAAACAACGATTAGAAGGACCGGGGACCAAAACAGCAAATCCTGAAACTTTGTAACCGAAACCCAACACTCATACCGGCCGCGTACGACCTCCCAGGTCCCTTACGCGGGCCGCCTGGACGTCACCAGCTCCAAAAATAGCGACGGGTGCCTGTTCAGCCTGTTACACCGACTTATGTGCATGGTATTCGATCCCAGGGGCTGCACCAGTGGTTTTTCATGCATAGGGACACTTGGGGATGATCAGGAATCACCCATAGACCTTGTTGGCATGATCTTGTTCAATCAAAACCACTATATAAGAGTTCTATGTTGCAAACATTGAACTTGCCATTTGAAAATCATTCAAATTGAATTTCTGGAGCTCTCTGGACCTCAAACAAGATTCCATTAGCTTCTAAATCGTGCTAAGTACTTCAGTAAGCTTCCTTAACCTCTCTAATTCGTGTTTTATTAGTTTAATGGCCTAAAGTCAAAGCCGTCGTAATTAAGCTTTGACTTAGTGATTAATCACTAATGGTCCAGTCATTTTTCGAATTGAAAGTGACTATGAGTTGGTAATTATGTGGGTAATAAACCCTTAAAAGGGCACCCTCTGATTCCCACTCCAACTAGGTCAATTGTCGGGTCAAACATAATCGTAAAAAGTCAACAGAAAGCTAATTTTCGAATAAACACATAATTAACAATGTAGAAGCCATGAAACCTGTTTTATCACTTGTATAACTTGGTAATTAATGTAAGAACATGTCTAAGCATGTTCAACCCGACAATTTTGAGTTTAGGGTCGGTTCGGAACCGAAAGTCGCGAAAATAGACTTTTACTTTGACTTTCAGTTTTGACCCGATTTAGATTGTTTTAGAAATGCCTTAAGCTTCCATTAGGTCCATATTCCATATTAATATAACTCTCTGAGATTATACAACTTGGATTATAATTTATCCGATTCATTTGCATGTTTCCGTTATATGCCTAAATGTTGACCATTATGCCCTTTTGACCTTAAAACGAGATTTTTGAAAATGTCAGAGAACAAAAACCTTTGTTACTGATTCATAAACTTGTCCTAAAAATTTGACATCAGTTTGAGGTCTAGATTAGGAGGTATGCCCAATATCGTAATTAAGAAGCTTTTTATTAATTAAACGGCATAATTAGCATAAAGCCTATCTAAACCAAAATTTTGACACCAAACTTTTTACCCAATGATGTAATATAATATTTTGGGATTTTTGAAGATTTTTAATTATTTTTAAACTGATCATATCATAGGATTCTAGCCATGGTTGCAGAAATCGGCCTAGGCGGCCGATTAATCGGCGCCTAGGCGCTAGGCGGTCATCTACTGCCTAATTTTGAGCTAGGCGGTCAATTAATCGGTCATGGTCAAAAATCGGTCAAAATCGGTCCTAGGCGGTCAAAATCGGTCCTAGGCGGTAAAAAATCGGATTAATCGGACAATATTAGTCGGTCAAAATCGATCAAAATCGGTCCTAGTCGGTTCTAGGCGGTCAAAATTGGTCAAAATCGAACCATACTATCTGAAACTTGAAGTATTTATGTGAATTTTGAAGTATTATTTTTATATTATTGGGTATATATATATATAATTTTGAAAAAATACATATAAAAATCCCATTCCGATTAATCCCGATTAATCTCAATTAATCCCGATTAATCCCTAGGCTGTACCTTACCGCCCGACTAGCGCCTAGCGTCTTCTACAACATTGATTCTAGCTTTGATTCGGTAATTGTCGGTTATACCCTTTTCTTGAATAAAATGAGTTTTACATAACATATTGATACCAAATCTTTTGCTACTGATTTTATATGATAAATAAAATATTTTAAGCCTTCTGGA
Source organism: Helianthus tuberosus (assembly GCA_030545235.1). Taxonomy (NCBI): domain Eukaryota; kingdom Viridiplantae; phylum Streptophyta; class Magnoliopsida; order Asterales; family Asteraceae; genus Helianthus; species Helianthus tuberosus. The sequence goes on from JARYGA010031384.1 coordinate 28,294, forward strand.
TTGATAATAATATCAGCTTTTCTTATATAACCCGAAAATCGTTTAAAAACGACTTTTTACACGTTTTAAACGCATAGCATGCGTTAAAACAATTTTAAACATATAAGACTTAATACCTACTGATGTTTTAAGTGAATTTTTATACTTTAACAGTAAGAAAAAGTTTTGAACTCAGATTTCTAAATTTGACCTTTTAAAGCTTATGTGAAATTACCAAAATGCCCCTACGATGCATAGTTTGGTTAAATATGATAAATTTCACATATAGGCAATACCCTACTGATATAACTTATTAAATTAAATATTTTTACTGATAGTTTCAGACCTGAACCTTAGATTAATAATTAATCTCTTTTATAACCTTTAAAATGACCAAAATACCCCTACGGGGCTTAATTTGAGTTTAAATCCATTTTGGGCATAATGGAAGGTATCCTACTGATATCAAAACATATTTAAGGCATATTAACTTAGGAAACCTGTTCATGAATCATTTGGTTACCCGTTATGCATTTATCGCGTTCGGTACGGTTTATGTAACTAGTTTGCATAAATTAACCGAAACGGGTCAAACCTCATCATTTTCACTTCAAAATCCAGAATGTGTTTAGTTTACCCATATTGTACAAGTATTCAAACTTGTCGGGTCTAAACCACATTCTAATCCGGTCTTCGCTTAATCATGCGTTTCGAACCGTGTATCTTTCTTTAAAACTAAGCGGTCTAAGTTTAGACTTAATTAAGACCCGTTAGGAATCTAATAGGTTATTAAAACCTTCATTCCAGATTTAGGAGCCCAGTAAAAGATATCTGCATTTGCTTGATTGTATACGGCTGGGATAAATTATATAATTTGCTCAGGTAAATACTTTTAACTTATTTTCCCTTATACGGGCTTGGGGTACGGTATATAAAATACCGCTTGGTCGGGCATTGAATTTTTAATCATATGAAGGTTAATTTATTGAGATGACCCGTTTAATCTGTTTTGTTTGTTTTAAGCCTTTGGGGGGTTAATGACCATGTCCTGGATATCCTCGGCTCATTCATTGAAATGGCCACGACTTAAGCACGAGGTGTAGGAATACACCTGCCGGTGCATATGTAAAAATAATATAACCGCCTGTTCGAGAATAACTCGCCACGGGATATATTATGTGGTGTGTCTATTAATCTTTAACCCGGTATTCAGCCCGGGCTACTGAACGTATAACGAACAAGTAATTCTTTTACAAGTTTATATATAAAATAATTATCCCAAGTTATAAAAGATTATTTTGTGCCTTGTGCATTCAAATCAATTTTCTTAAACATTTTCAAAATGAGTCGGTTAATTGTATTTACCAGTGTAAACTGACGTATTTTCCATAAAAGGCTAAGTGCAGGTACTAAACGGAATAGGCTGGCTACTCCTAGCATCAATAAAGAGTCTTGCAAGCTTAGATGTTTATAAATTTGTTGAACAATGATCCTTTTAATTTTAATCCGCCTGTGGATCCTGTACAACCGTTTTTGTAATAAATGATATTACTTTCATTCGGTTTGTAACGTTTTTATCTTTCGACTTCCGCTGTGTATTAAACTGTGATAAATTGTCTATGATGATATCAACTACGTCACGATACTCCCCACCGGGCCCACCGGTAATACGTGGAAATATTGGGGTGTGACAGGTTGGGTGGTTGTCGGGTCATATATGTGGTAAATAAGGCATTCGGGTTAGGTTAATTACGGTTTGGGTGTGTTGAGTTTGGTAAATATGAAGAACAAAAGGGAATCAGCAGCTGGGTCACCAAAGCCGCGTCGGCAATGGTGAACCCAGTGTCGGCGACGCCAACCCAACAAAAGTGAGTTAGGTTTATTGTTATTGTTGTAAATTATCTTTTCCACAAAAATTCAAATTAAAGTAACGAAAGGCATGGTAAATCTTTTATAAAAATGGTAGAACAAGTAACTAACAAATGTTGATTGTTGTGAGAAGCACGCTTCTACACAAGGATTTAGATTTGTAGGTATAAATGTTCGGGAGACAACCATTTTTATCGAAGAATGAAGACCACATGAGGAACAAGAAACAACCAGGTGCATTAGTTTCCTTTTCTTTGATTTTTATTTAGTTAATAAGTGGACTGTAAATTGTATATTATTAACCGGGGTGAAATCATTGGGAGTTTGGCCGTGTCACATCCCTTGTGCGTTTTAAAGGCTCTATTCTTGCACGTTGAGGACAATGTTTACCTCAAGTGTGGGGATGGGGAGAAAAAGTTTGTGTTTTTTACCCCTTTCACTTAAACACTACACATTGAGGACAATGTTGACCTCAAGTGTGGGGATGGGGGAAAATTTTTAAAAAATTTCAAAAATGTCTTTGTTTAAAGCAATCTAAAAGCACAAGTAACTAAGTCAATGAGGGATGACACAACCATTTGGTCTTTTGTCATTGTCAAGTTTAAATGATTAACATGAAGGGTATTTAGCGGGTGGTTATTTGGGAATAATTCGCCTAAGAAACTAGTACATTATGCATATCACATACCATATCCTTTATATATGAGGTTTTGAGCCACTTTTACATCATAGATATACATATATATATTTCTTTGTTTAAGTGGACCATTAGTCACGTATTGTAGAACTTGCAACTTTTGATAAGTTTGAGACCATAGACCGAATACAAGCACGAGAATGATTAAGGCATTAGGTAAACCTTTTTCCTTTACACCATTTATCTATCCTTACCCAAATAAATCCCCTAGTCACCCACTTTGAGCCTAACCCTTTCGTTTGACCAACCCCTTTAGCCCACGACCGTTAAACTTTTTCTTTTTAAACTCGTGTGATGAAAATTCGATTTTAGGTTTATTTGTTTGTATAGTTGTGATTATATATGAAAAAAAAATCGAAAATACAGAAAATGTTATGAAAAAGAACAGAAAATCGTTAAGAAAATACCAAAAAGATATGTTTCTAGTTTGTGAAATAAAAGGAGAAAATTGTTGCCTTCTAGTTCGATGATTATTGTTAGTTATGTTTAGAGTAGTCGTTTGTAATAAAAATCGAGTTTTCATCACCTTAGCCACTTTAAAAACATCCTATTTCATACCCTTAGCCTAGCCCCATTACAACCCTTCAAAGACCTTTTGACTTGTGCTTAGTATTCGTGTTCGGTGGTGGAGAATGATTGAGTTGCAAGCATATGCGGGTACACGTGTTCTAGTCGGTTTTGAGTGATTACTTAACAAGTGCTAATTCATTATCTATTAGCCAAATTTTAAACCGAGTGGAGAGAACATTGTGAGGGATGTGCATGGTTTGTAGTTTCAAGCGCGAGTTAATCTTGGGTAACCATTCTTATGTGAATATTCATTTTACCGCTAAATATTTCGAAAATTGTAAAAACTTTGAACCGGGTATGACATTAGACCTTAACTTTAGTCTCAAGAATGGGATGTGTGTTTCTCATTTGACCCACGTGAAAGTGAAAAACAGATTTGCTTGAGGGCAAGCAAAAGACAAATGTGGGGATGTGATACGTGGTAAAAAACCGGTGTTCGTTTGTGTTTAAGTTGATGTTTTTACGTGACTTTTAGTTTCGAATAGCCTACTTTTGATTGGAGTTGTATTTTGCAGGTCTAACAGAGTTTAAGGAGCTATTCGGGAGCTAAATGGAGCATCGGGATGGAACACGGGTCAACCAGGAGCGAGAAAACAAGAAAACAGGAAAACCGACACACAAGGGGGGGGGGGGCGTCGACGCGTATGGGGGTGTCATGTATGCTGAAATTGGCGTAGGCAGTGTGTTTTAGCGTCAGTAGAAAAACCAAACAAGCACACGGCGTCGGCGACGCCTGCCCCTGGTGCCCGATGGGATTTTTTGTTTTCCTTTGTTGTTTGACGAGTTTAAAACCAATTTTGACCTCATTTTCAGGGGTTACACATGTTTGAAGTTTGAATAAGCATTCTTGGAGCCTAGAACCATCTGGAATCCATATCCAATCCATTTCATCATCGAATCATCAACCGAATTCATCGTCCTCTCCATCCTTCAACCCTAATCACCATTCACCCTTCCATCCATTCATCACCATCAATCATTCCAAACCCTAATCACCATTTCCACAACTTCAAAGCTCCAATATGTCAATGTTCAAGTTCTCAACATCCGGTGATCGCGTTCATCCTACCATGAGCGGCTAGATTCTTGAGGGTTTCACCCCGGTGTAGGTTTTTGTAAGTCCAGGGTTTAAACATTATGTTTAGTTTGATTTTGTGACAAGTTGCTATTTGATTTTGAAGCTTATGACAATTGTCTTGCATTTGTATTGAATTCATAAATTGTCGAGTAAAGATTAAATTTGACTTTATAAAATGTTTATGTTCAATCATGCCTTGTCTAGGTTAGAATTTACATGTTCTTGGTAACGAAGTGCATTTTTGTCCGTTCTTTGTAATGTTGATAGCTATTGGCAAGTAAGCCTCGCAACACTAAATTAGTTAGTCATTTTGGCAATTGAATTGAATCTAAACCGTGTAGAAACCCAAGGATTTCAATTACCGAACCGGGTGTGAACCTTGTTTACATATATTGTTTTTAACCGTTAATTACATTTTCGTGCAATTGTTCAAATTTCCATTAGTTAAATAATCAAAACCAAATTCTCGGTACATTCCGACACACTTTCAAACAAAGCAATCAATAACTTTCGTAGCAAGCTTCATAATTGTGACAAAACTCTAAAAATCAATCAAATCCACACACAAACCACACACTCTTTGTGGTTCGACCCCTTACTACCACTAACGCATTGTTAAGGGTAATTTAGGACTATAAATACTAACTTTGACCGGAGCGCGACATTCCGATCAACATCATAGGTCTTTCGTCATAGAGTCGTAAATTCCAAGCTTTCTTGGCCGAATCATATCCAAGTTCGTTACATGTGGTCAATCTTTTGAAAATACATCAGTTTTTACTGGTAAATACAATTAACCGACTCTTTTTAAAATCATTTTTGAAATCTCATTTAATATATATTATGAAAACTCGTAGATAATCATTTAGTATTTATTGGGATAGATTTCCTGTCACCAGTTTTAAATGCTTGTTAATACATTCGAGGACCAGAAATTTATGCAGGTACTTGGTCAATGTACACACCATCTTAAATATTTGCGTCTTTCAGGTGTATGCCTACACCCCACGCAATTTAATGAGTCGGGACGTCCGAACACAGTACCATTAATGTCACACCCTGATATTTCCATGTATTACCGGTGGGCCCGGTGGGGAGTATCGTGACGTAGTTGATATCATCATAGTCAATTAATCACAGTTCAATGCACATCAGAAGTCTAAAGTAATAATAATACAAACTGATTCGAAAGTATAATAAAATATTACACAACGGGTTGTAAATGGATCCATAGGCGGATCAAAACAAAATAAATATTGTTCAACAGACTTAAAGTGTTAAAAGCTTGCAAGACTCTTTATTTAACGCTCAGGAGCTTCCAGCCCATTACGCGTAGTACCTGCACTTAACCTTTTTTGAAAAATACGTCAGTTTACATTGGTAAATACAATTAACTGACTCTTTTGAAAAGTGTTTATAAAATTGATTTAAATGCACAAGGCACAAATATTCTTTTATAACTTGGGACAATTATTTAAATAATCTTGTATACAGTTTTACATGTTTGTCGTCCATTCAGGACCCGGTTAGAAGAGCCGGATTAGATTAATAGACACACCACAAGTATAGGCCCACAAGAGAGTGAGATACCGTTTATACATGCGCAACTGTCAGGTGTATGCCTACACCCCGTGCTTAAGCCGTGGCCATTTCTAATAAATGAGCCGAGGATATCCAGGACATGGTCATTAACCCCCCAAAGGCATTGCATCAAACAAGACAGATTAAAACGGGTTATTTCAACGGTTTAACCACTAATCGATTAAACATTCAATACCCGACCAAGCGTTATTATTATAATACCGTATCCCAAGCCCGTATAACAGAAAATAAGTTAAAAGTATTTACCTGAGCAAAAATATAAATTTAATCTCAGTCGTATATCAAATCAGCAAGTACAGTAGCTTTTACCGGGCTCTTAATCTAGAACGAAGGTTTTAATAACCTATTAGATTCCTAACGGGTGTTATTTAAGTTATCACTTAGACCGGTTAGTCTTAAAGAAAGGAATATGCTTCAAAACGCAAGATTAAGCGAAGACCGGATTAAAATGTGATTTAGACCCAACAAGTATGAGGACTTGTTTAAAATGGGTAAACTGAATACATTCAGGATTTTGAAGTAAAAATGATAAGGCTTGACCCGTTTCGGTTAATTTATGCAAACTAGTTACATAAACCGTGCCGAACGCGGATATACATAACGGGTAACCAAATGAGTCATGTACAGGTTCCATAAGTTAATATGCTTAAATTATGTTATGATTTCAGTAGGATACCTTCCATTATGCCCAAAACAAATTTAAAATCAATTTAAGCCCCGTAGGGGTATTTTGGTCATTTTAAAGTTTATAAAAGAGGTTAAATAGTAATCTGAGGTTCTGGTAAAAAAAAATCAGTAAAAATATTTATTTTAACAAGTTATATCAGTAAGATATCATACATATGTGAATTTTATCATTTATGGCCAAACTATGCACCGTAAGGGCATTTTGGTCATTTCACATATGCTTCAAGGGTTAAATTTGGAAACCTGAGTTCAAGACTTATACCTACTATTAAAGTATAAAAATTTATTTATAACATCAGTAGGTAACAAGTCTTAGGTGCTAAATATGGTTTTAAACCATACTATGCGCCTAAATCGCATAAAAGTCGGTATTTGACGATATTCGGGTTGTTTAACGGAATCTGAGATTTTGATCACCCTCTACTGTTTAAAATAATTTATTTAATATATATAATCACTAGAAAAAGATTTGACATGTAAAGGATGTGTAAAACTCATTTTATTAGCGAAAAGGGCATTATCGTCAATTACCGAGTCTATGCAAGAACTCTATGTTATGATCAGTTTAAATTTAACAAAAATTTCCAAAAATCCCTAAATATTATATCTTAACAGTAGGTGACAATTTTGGTGTCAAAATTTGAGTTTAAATATGATTTATGCCAAAAATGCCATTAAATTAATAAAAAGCTTTCGTTTTACGATATTATGCATAACTCTCATTTTAGACCAGATATGGATGTCAAATTTTTAGGACATACTTATAATTCAGTAATAAAAGTTTTTGTCCTCTCACTTTTTCAAAAATTTCGTTTTAATGATGAAAGGGCATAATGGTCCATTTTAAGCATTTAACGGAAACATGCAATGAACTAGGATTTCTATGGAACCAAGTTGTATAACCTCAAAGGGTTATACTAATATACAATATGGTCCTAAAGGAACCCTAAGGCATATCTAAACTAAGCTAAATCGGGTCAGAACTGAAAGTCAAAGCAAAAGTCTACTTTTACGACTTTCGGTTGCGAACCGAGCCTAAACTCAGAATTGTCGGGTTGAACATGCGTAAACATGTTCTTAGGTTATTTATTAAGTTGTTTAAGTGTTAAAATATGTTCCATAACCTCTGCATTACTAGTTATGAATTATTTTTCAAAAACAGTCTCATTTGACTTTTTATTAATAAGTTTGACCCAACAATTGACTGAGATAATGTGATAATTAGAAGGTGCCCTTTTAAGGGTTTATTACCTACATAATTACCAACACATAGCCACTTTCAATTCGAATAATGGCTGGACCGTTAGTGATTAATCACCAAGTCAAAGCTTAATTACGATAACTTTGACTTTCGGTCATTAAGCTAATGAAAACTTAATTACAGAGGCTAAGTACACTTACAAGAGTCCTTAGCACGAAGTTTGAACTAGAGAAAGCTTCCTTTAGCTCCAGGAGGCTTCAGAGAGTGAGTTTTGAATGAAAATTCAATTGTGCAAGTTCTAAGTGATCAAAATGGGGGCTATTTATAGGAGTTTTGAAGTTGCTAAGATCACTACATCTGTTTAGGGAGGCTCCCAGATGTTTACAGGTGTTGTGGTGGCAGAAGAAACCATCAAACAAGCCCCTAGAATCGAAAATTTGCATGCAAAGGCGGTGGAACAGGCTAAACCTGTAGCTGTGCAGGTTCTTTGTCGCTGGCACCTTTGTCGCGGGCCGCGTAGACTGCAAAGAATGTCTACGCGCCCCGCGAGGCTCTCTTCAAACGGTTAAAAACTTTCATTTATTGCAGTTTCAGTCCCTGGTCCATTCTTAATTTAAATAACTTTCGTTTATTGCACTTTTAACCCCCAAAGTTAACTTTTAAGGGTCTTGAGTCATCAAATAACATCTTTAAGCTCCCGGTTAGTTACGAGATCACCCGAAAAGTCTTAAATTCATACGTTGACATTTTTAACCCTTTATTACGAAAGTTGACGCATTCAATATCAAACGATAACGAAACCTTGTGAATTTCTCGTCACTTATACATGAGAGTATGATTAATCGTTACAAAGTCTCGGGTACGTTAAAAGGTCACCCAGAGGTATTATTTAACATGTTGACACTTTTAACCCCCATGCTTCGTAAAATTCTCAATTTAAATACAACCGACTTTCTATGTCCAACAATTTATTCATTAATGAATACGAACGTTGTGTGAGGCCAATCAGAGGCACAAGATTGGCATGTTGACACTTTGGATCCTTTTACTTGCATATTTACATTGTTTGACAATTTAAGTCCCTCGGAAATCATTTCATTACACGTCTAAGTCCATGACATGTGTCTTTATTATATTGGACCTGATTTTGCGTGGTGTTACATCCTCACCCCCTTAAAAGAAATCTCGACCTCGAGATTTACTGAAATAAATGAGGGTATTTCTGTTTCATTGTGGATTCAACCTCCCACGTGTATTCTTGGCCTCTACGGGCATCCCATTTTACCTTCACAATCGGCACATGCTTTCTTCGAAGTTTCTTAACCTGTCGATCCTCGATCGACAAAGGTTTTTCAATGAACTTCAAGCTCTCATCTATCTGCACCTCCTTATGCGACATTGCTAGTGATTCATCGGCTAGACATTTCTTCAAATTGCAGATGTGGAATACATTATGAATTCCACTAAGCTCTTCAGGCAATTTTAGCTTGTAGGCCACTGTTCCGACACATTCGATGATCTCGAATGGTCCTATGTATCTTGGGCTCAGCTTGCCCTTTTTGCCAAAACGCATCACTCCTTTCCAGGGTGATACCTTTAGTAGCACTTTGTCTCCTACCTCGAATTTCAGAGGTTTACGCCTTTTATCCGCGTAGCTTTTCTGCCTGTCCCTGGCAGCTTTGAGACGATCACGGATCTGCACAATCTTATCTGTCGTCTCCAGGACTATATCAGGTCCTGACAGTTGGACTTCTCCAACTTCGGCCCAACAAACCGGCGTTCTACACTTCCTTCTGTACAAGGCCTCAAAAGGCACGGCTTGGATACTTGAATGATAACTATTATTATATGAAAATTCAATCAATGGAAGATGGTCATCCCAACTTCCACCCAAGTCTATAACGCAAGCTCATACATATCCTCCAGCGTTTGAATTGTACGTTCGCTTTGCCCATCCATCTGAGGATGATAAGCAGTGTTGAAGTTTAATCAAGTGCCTAAAGATTGGTGAAAGCTTTTCCAAAAATGAGACGTGTATCTAGTATCTCTATCCGAGATAATATATACTGGCACTCCGTGGAGAGATACTATCTTATCCACATATAGCTGAGCGAGCTTATCGGAGCTGTGCGTTTCTTTAATAGGTAAGAAGTGAGCTGACTTGGTCAGCCTGTCGACTATAACCCAAATAGTATCATTCCCATGCTTTGTCTTTGGTAACTTAGTGATAAAATCCATAGTCACCATTTCCCACTTCCAAGTGGGAAGTTCAGGCTGTTGCAGTAAACCTGACATCTTTTGATGCACAGGCTTTAACCTGTGCACACGTCAGACATTTAGCCACATAAGTGGCTATAGATTTCTTCAAACCTATCCACCAATAATTTATATTTAAATCCTGATACATCTTATCACTGCCAGGATGAACTGAATATTTCGAACTGTGAGCTTCTTGAAGGATTACGTCTCTAAGTCCTCCATGGATAGGGACCCAGATTCGACATTTTTAATCTAAGAATCCCATCCTTGCCATATGATAATTGGTCAGCAGTGACGCCTAACTTTTCATTCGGAAGGTTAGTTTCCAAAACAGCTTCCTTCTGAGCAGCTAATAACCTTTCATTTAAGCTATTCTTTAACTCGATGCTCTTGGAATTGATTCTAATAGGCTTAACCCTTTCCTTCCTGCTTAGAGCGTCAGCTACAACATTCGCTTTGCCTGGATGATAGCGAATTTCGCAATCATAATCATTTAAAGTCTCCATCCATCGACGCTGCCTCATGTTAAGATCTTTTTTATTGAACAAGTGTTGAAGGCTTTTATGGTCGGAATAAATCACACACTTGGTTCCATATAAATAATGTCTCCAAAGCTTTAGTGCAAACACAACGGCACCCAATTCCAAATCATGGGTGGTGTAGTTCTTTTCGTGCACCTTTAATTGACGTGAGGCATAGGCAATGACCTTTCCTTTCTGCATGAGCACACAACCCATACCGGTGTGCGATGCGTCGCTGTACACAACAAATTCTTCAATGCCTTCTGGAAATGTCAATACCGGAGCATTGCTCAACCTTTGTTTAAGAATCTCAAAGGATTCTTGTTGCTTGGAACCCCAATCGAACTTTATATTCTTGCAAGTCAATGAAGTTAGGGGTGCAGCAATCCTTGAAAATTTTTCAATGAAACGCCTGTAGTATCCTGCCAGACCCAAGAAGCTGTGAATCTATGTAGGTGTCTTCGGTGCTTGCCAGTTCATAATGGCTGCAATCTTATCGGGATCCACCTGGATACCACGTTCACTTACTACATGTCCAAGAAATTGGACTTCACGAAGCCAAAACTTTCATTTTGAAAACTTGGCGTAGAGCTTCTCTTGCTGAAGAAGTTTAAGAATAGACCGGAGATGTTTTTCATGATCGGCTTGATTCTTCAAGTAAATAAGTTTGTCATCAACAAAAACGATGACAAACTTGTCTAAATATGGCTTGCAAACGCGATTCATGAGATCCATGAACGCTGCTGGTGCATTAGTGATCCCGAAAGGCATCACCAAGAACTCGTAGTGACCATAACGAGTCCTGAATGCAATCTTATGCACATCTTCCTTCCTGACCTTCAGTTGATGGTAACCTGACCTTAAATCGGTCTTGGAGAAATAACTTTCCCCTTGCAGTTGATCGAACAGATCGTCGATCCTGGGCAATGGATATCTGTTCTTGATTGTAACTTTGTTCAGCTCGCGATAATCAAAGCATAAACGCATTGATCCATCCTTTTTTCTTCACAAACAGAATCAGTGCTCCCCAAGGGGATGAGCTAGGTCGAATAAAACCCTTTGCCAACAAATCATCTAACTGTGTTCTCAATTCCTTCATCTTAGTTGGTGCCAATCGATAAGGTGCTCTTGCAACTGGTGCTGCTCCAGGAATGATATCAATCCTAAATTCCACTTGCCTGTCTGTAGGTATACCAGGTAACTCTTCAGGAAACACATCTGGGTATTCCGAGATAACAGGAATGTCTTTGATCTTGGGCTTTGGTTCATCAATAGTTACTTGTGCCATGTAAATGACACAACCCTTCTTCAAACACCTCGATGCCTTAAGCATAGACACTTGCTTAGGCAAACCATACTGTGTATCTCCTTGTATTGTAAGTGGTTCACCATAAGGAGTCTTAATAACCACTTACTTTTTATCACAAACAATCTGAGCTTGGTTAGAAGATAACCAATCCATGCCTATTACTATATCGAATCCCTCCAATTTCAGTGGAAGCAAAGACAGAGGAAAATAGTGGTTCCTAATGGATATAAAACATCCATCTAATACGGTTGAAGCAGTCTCTATGCTACCATCGGCCAATTCTACTTCATATTTTATGCTTAGGGTTTTAATAGGCAAATTTAACAATTTACAAAATTTGTTGTCTACAAACGACTTATCGGCACCAGAATCAAACAATACTCTAGCATAAACATCATTGATAAGAAAAGTATCTGTTATCACATTATCGTTCTGAACCGCTTCCTGTGCATTCATTTGGAAGACCCGAGCGTCGATCTTCTTAGCCTCTTCAAGCTTTTTTTGATTCTTAGGGCAATTGGTCTTGATGTGCCCCTTTTCATTGCAAGCATAACAAGTTGCATCTTTCAATTTCTTGCAATCCAAAGTCTTATGTTCTTTGGAGTTGCAGATCCCACATCCAAACGGCTTTGATTGTGACTGCGATTTCGATTCCAACCTGCACTTCCCAAAGTGATGCTTTTGGCAGGTCTTACATTTGGGTTTCTCACCCGACTGTTGGTTATCCTTTTTAGACCCAGAACTCTTCCTATGGTCTGAGTTCCCCTTTTTCTTCTTGTCAGAGCGATGAGAACTCTCATCCTCCCGCTTTCGCTTCCCTTCATCAGAAACCTTGACAGACTTGTTTCTGATAGCATCCAATGTGAGAGATAGACACAAATCTGCTACTGACCTAAATGTGGTAGGTCGGGATGCTTTCACATTTCCCTTAATTTCCGGAGCTAAACCTCCAATAAAACGAGCTATGCGCTTCGATTCTGGTGTGACCAAATAAGGAACCAATCGAGACATAGTGTTGAAGCTTGTAAGATACGCCTGACAATCTAAGTTCTTCATGACCAAGGTCAAGAAGTCAGTCTCAATTTTCTCAACTTCATGTTGAGGACAGAAATTTTCTTTGATTAGAGCAACAAACTGATCCCAGGTCAAGTTATACAATGGGATCTTCCCTGTAGCTTGGATTAGCGACCTCCACCAAGCTAAAGCTTCACCTTTAAATGATTGTGACACAAACTTCACAATATCCTGTTCAGCACAACCACTAATATCAACCACTGTATCCATCTCATCGAGCCAAGTCATACAATCAATGGCTCCTTTCTCCCCTGTGAAGTCTCTGGGCTTGCAGGAGACGAAGTATTTATAGGAGCAGGTCTTAACACGCGGCTCCTGATTGAGCATGATTCGTTTAGATGGAACACTTCTTTGATTTGAGGAATGATGAGATTCGTCCTTTTGAGACACATGAGTCTTGGAGGGTGGTTTTGCATGAGGTACAGATAGGGTCTTGCTACGAGTACCACTTGATTCCTTGAACTGCCTGTCCATAGCTCGAGTGACGGCATTATCTATCATTTCTTGTAAATCTGCACCAGCTACGTTGATTCTGGTGGTATCATTTCTTTCCCGAGGATGACTGTTAACCTCTTCTGATTCAGCCATGTAGCTTGATTGCTACATAAAAATGATGACAATGATTTATTCAGAAGTCTAATTATGGAATGGTCATTTTTGACGATTCACTAACCATGGTAACAATAAACCACATCGGTTAATTTGTTAGTCATATTTATTTAGGATTTTCTTTATAATTTATCCTTAGTTATTAATCATTAAGGTTATTAGAGTGGCAAAAAAGGCCTAGTCACAAGGACAGTTTTAAAATTATAAGCCATGATCTTATAGGATCGAGGCATTAAGGCTTGGACATAGTTCATCACCTTTTTCTTGACAGGGAGTCGTAGACTACAACTGTATTTTGTCTTATAGGACAATAAGTATGGCCCGTAGGCACTCCATCACTAATAGATGTTTAAATTAGATAGAGAGAAGGAATTGGAAGAATCCAATATAAGGATGACTTGTGTGATTTTATCGAATCACATTTGCCAGGAGTGCTAACATGTTTTCAGATGTTAACAAGGATTTAAATCTTAAAAAGGTTTACCAACAAGGCCCTGTCTAAAAGGACATATGGGCTAAGTTATACCTTCAACATTTCCTTCAATATTTATTGGCAGATCAATTATAAAATGAAATGTTATTTTGATTTATTTCATATAATATATTCTTACATATAATGACAAATGAAATTTTAAATTAAAACATTCCATTAAATTGAAGAAGTACATAGATGCCCTAAACGGGACTTTTACATAAATAACTTGCCCACGCAGGGGCTAAAATAAAAATACAAGTCCACGCAGGGACCAAGTAAATAAATAAATGTCCACACAGGGACTTAATTGAAATTTAAAATTACAAAATAAATAAATAAATAAGGAATTTCAATAATCCCTCCTCTTCTTCCCATTTATTAGGTCTGCCAAACCCTTAAGTAGACCCCGACGGCTTCTACGCTCCTCCTGTACCTCTCGTTCCACCTGGTTCAACCTCTGAAGGATCTCCTGCTGCTGCGGTGGTTGGATATGTGGCAGCTGTGGCTGCTGCTGCGACTGAAGTTGAGGAGGTGGCGGGTATTGATACCCATATGCTGGGTACCCAGTTGGATACGTAGCTTGAAAGGGCCCTTTAGGATGAAGAGCATTGTAGTTCGCCGCCTCGAGGTACGGGTCAACATTAGGGGCATTGTAGTAGTTGTAGCCAGAATAAGCTGGCTGCTCAAAAGGGTTATACGCCGCTGCACCAGCGTAAGAAGGAATTGGGTTATCATAACCCATGTGCGGTGGTGGTGCTACTGGAGCAGAGTCAACTTCAGAAGCTAGGTTTGAAGGCCCACCCATTTGCGGGTCTTCGTACAACGGCGGGTAGTTGCTGTTGTGTTGGGGGTGCT